>KN716270.1:27835-38621 GCA_000816705.1 Dictyocaulus viviparus | reverse complement strand
AAAAGGCTACGCTGATTACATTGATGTAGACGATTTTTTTCCGGTATAATGAGGTAATTGTTTTTCAAGCTCTACATAAAGCATGTAGCAAAATGGAAGTAGGTGTAGCGTTGCTGTACAAGCTAGAATTAGCGTTCGGATACGTAGCATTGACTTGATATAAATTGTTCACCTCAATTCATTGCATAGGGCAGAATCACATTCAACCACGTCTACAATATCACATTTAACATAAATGCGTAGGCGAACGCTGTAGGGATTGATCAAGGCCATGACTTAATTTATGTCAGCACTTTTCAACCAACAATAAGCAACAGTTTTCTAGAACCTTCAGTAAAAAGTATTACAGTAGATTTGTATTGTGTAAAGAACATATCGCCAATAAGTTGCTTATTCGTTTTTCTGCGGCAGGTGAAAAAAAATCGTACATTGTTTCTATAATGAATAAATAATGGAAGTTACTACAAAACTGAGTTAATTTACGAATAAATTACTTCACTCTAATATGTTGGTTAGATCATTTCCTCTACAACGTTTGCTCGTCAAAGAATAACATGAAATTAATAAAGTATAAATCATAGAGAACACCACTTTTAAAAATTATTGAGCATGAGAGAATGAGGAATTCGTCACTGGAGGTTTGTGTAGTCATACCTGATATAACTGATAAAAGTGTGGTATTGAATTCAAGTCCTTCAAGATCCATTATCAATACACCGCCACTTTGCTTGTCTAATCGTCGTTCTTCTTGTTCGACTCGTTGTTGTAGACGCTCCATTGTACGGAATTTCATACGTAAGAATCGAGTAATCTGAATCAAGTCGAAACATTTCAATGAAATAGATAGGAAATAGAGATATTACTATATGAGGTTCTATTTTTTTTTTCTTTTCTTCTGCATGACATTTTTAAGCTAACTCAGTCATGACGTGGAGGTTGACTACCGTGTTACTCAATCATTTCAATTCATTTTTCTGTTCAAAGTGTAAATAAAATGGTATACAAAGAATTTTCGAAAAAGATTTAACGCTTTACAGACAGAATATGCTAAGAATTTAAACTTCTCTTATTGTTTATGCACATGGATCAACTCACTGTGAACGAAATTCTTTTCTCATCTACTTTTTTCATCACATAAAGGATCATGGATTGAAACTGTAGACTCTAATTCACATTTTATTTATTATCAGATAAGTTTAAAAGGGGAGCGTAGCGGTTTGAAAGATGAGCCACAACGATTGGCAGGTTCGTAGTCGTCCTCAAACTTACAAAACCAGCCATCTCTGCAATCCTGGTAAATTGATACCATAGAAATCTAGGAGAATAAACAGCACTAACTTGGTATAGGTTGCTAACATGAGCTCGTTGTTAAGAGCAAAGTCGCATCAATCACCTCTGCAATATCACGTTGGACGCAAATGCGTAGCAGCATAATTCAGAAATTGATCATCGCCAATTAATCATCTTACTTTACCTGGATATATTGCTGAGAAGAGCATAGAGAGCGTTTACTGATGTATAAAGACGTGATTGCTTTGGTATGGCGTTGAGATGTTCGTGGTATGTTCTGAGATGCGATTTCGGAAGTGGTCAAATGCGACGGTGTTCCAGACAAAAGTAAGAGCGATGTTTGATAAGAGCTAAGAGCAAGATCTAAGAAGTCTTAACGAAAAATGAATAGCTTCGTAGTAAAAGGATGGTCACAGCAAATCGGCATCTCTAGTACCATCTCCATATAATATGTGCTATTTTATATTTCTTCGATTTTGACTTATGGTAGTCTGAGCGCGTCTAGTTACAGAGAAGAAGACTTCTAATTCCGTTGAAATTCTGAATCGTCTCATTTAAAAACTTCAAGCTCATTCAAAGGTTCATTGAAATGTCACATGATAGCTAAGCTATAATCTCTTATCTTTGAAAATGTCCATTTAAAATATTAAGGCCTGCCAGTCCATTGGGAAACTATTGCATTCTCCTTAAGAAGACTTCAACTTCAAAACGTTATCATAGCTGAAATTCCGCAATATTGAAACGATATTGTGAATTCAGTCTAAGGCTCCAATAATAAGTGTATAAGAGTTCATCATAAAAGTACATAATGGGGAAAACTATGAATGAAAAATATGAAGAAGCACCTAAGGAAGGAAATGCTGTTATTTCCATCGTTAGAGAGATACTGGAGATTTTCCCATGTTTGCCTCAACGATTTGCATCTTATCCGATCCATAAAGAAAGACTCTATCTTTACGTGCTGCTTATTTTCTAATGCATTCCTTACAATTTAACAGCATCACTAATAATGCAAATGAGATAACGGATGAAGTTATCAAATACGTGAGCCAAGAGCAAAACCTTAACCATTGTTCTAGCCTATTTAGTGATCATATCGGATTGTTACTATGAGTCAGTGCAATTTGTAACACCAAACTTCTTCATATCATCGTGTTTTGTTCATGAAGATCTTGCAAGAAGGACGAATTTTGGGTGGATTCTAATCATATTGAGGAAAATAATGTATTTTTTATTAGATCATTTTTTGTCTGAATTAATTAACATAATTTTTATCTGTATTATGTCTTGTTTGACTAGATATAGGAGGTCAAAAATGATATCCGCTCTATCAGACACCGAGGTCGGAATCGCAGCTTCGTTCGATGGAAACTGTTCAACGCTTTCTGAATCGTCCCATACAAATAGAAATAATGACAGCGAACGGAGTACTGAACAGTGAAAAACCCTATTTTTGATAGTCTTCCTTGCTTTTTTCTATGGCTTTTTTTCAGATACGAAGATGTACTTATCGAAAAACGTGAAATTCTTCCGCCGACGTAGAAAATGCCACCGTCTGATCATCCTCATTTTCTGGTTTCTTTAGTTTTCTATTGCAAATGAATTTCTTAAGTACGCCACGGATTGAAAAGCGATACGGTAAACAAGTTTTCCAGAAAATCTCTCGCTATTCGTGTAATTACAGAATGGCGAGTCGAACGAATCGCTGATAAAGACGGAGAATACGTTGTGAAAATTATATTTCTACTTTATCACTTCCGAATTGGAAATTCTAATAGCATCACTAAAGTACAGGAATGAAAATTCTCAACAAAACAAAAACAAAAACAACAACAAAATAAAAACAAAACAAAAATTCTCAACAATCAATATAACAAGAGGGATTTTTTTGAAAAACTGATGAAAAAATTACAGAAATAACTCACTCTAACATTTTCAATAACTCCACTAAGATCAATCTTTCCACTTTGTTCGAATATTAGAACCTGAAGAAATTACTAGAAATAAAGTAGTGATATTTAAGTGATTCATTAAAAGATAAGATTAAGACTTTCATTGAAAAAAAAATGTGCTAAATCTTCACAGAAAATCACATCATATAAAATCATTAAAATTTTTGTTTATTTATGTAAATGCACCAGAATTTAAACTGCTTACTAAACAACGCATTTGATTAACGCATAATAGAAAATACTCAACAAATGTTAACGACTTGCCGACTACAAAACTCAGCTTATTTAAAATTTAACTCAATTGAAATTAGTATCCGTCCAATATGAATTCGTGTCAGAAGTCTTTTCCAATCATAAAATATCATTTTATAAGCACAAATTTTTGTTCTTCAACAAACCTTATTGTCATCAACACGATTACGTCCAAGAATTGTTAGCGGAACGTATTTCTCAGCTTCTTCGTCAATATTCTCACCTTTTTCAGATGGCAATGACGTAAGCGACATGATTTCACGTATATTCAAATGACGCTTCAAAGCCTCAAATATATTGCTAATATAACTCAAGTAGGTGATTCATTACAAAAATACACTAAGGATTTTGAAAAAGAATGTGTAGATCTTCTCATAAATGACGTGTTAAGCTTCAATAAGTATAACAGCGAACTATTTGATAAGTAATGGAAATAAATAATACAGTAAATAATCCGTTCACTAATACTTTAGAACACGAAAATCGATGTATATACTCGACATTCTCACTGTTGATCAATCGATTACTAAACAAATTTTTGAATACAATAACAATGCCTTATCATCAGATGATTGAAAGTAAATGAGTTTCGTATGAGTTAGATTTCAAGCAAACCTTAGCTGCTTCAATTTCATTCCATTCATAAGCTGTCAGCCATCGGTAGACATTATAATCGTGCTCGCAGTAAGCATGACCTTTTCCATCTACAGCAAGCCGTATTCGCTCTACAGCCGCATGTTCGTCAGCAGTCAATGGCATTTGAAAAGTTAAAACTGAAACGAAAAAATGTCTTCGAGGCCTTAATCAGATTTTCAAAATGGAATAAATTATAATAATGGCAGATACAAATGTATTTTGATCTCTAATCGATTAATATTACTTAAGAAGGTGAACATGATATTTTATGTATTAATGATTATGCAATGTATATCTCTGTGAAATACTAACAAATTGATATGTTTAAAAAATTTCAAAAGTTGTTCAAAAAAAATTTACAAGTAAAAAGTATTTTTACTCTCAAATTTCACCAAGCTGAATCTCATATCAAGTTATCGATAAAAAACATCGATGATGAAACGAGACTAACTAAAAACACAAGTAAGTAGAGTTCTGAACGCTGATAACTCGAGAAGGGTGTACCTCAGAGGTGTTATCGAAATAAACATAATCAATACACATACTTATACCTCACGAACCTAAGCAACTCACGATGTATAAAGCTTCCTAAGATAACGAATATTTTTTGGCTTAAACGGTACCAACATGGATGTTGTAAAAAATATATATAATCAATATTGAGGAGTTTATTGAGGAGCACAACAAAATTATGTGTTATTATAATATAACAATATTGTATAAGAAAAAAAAACGTTGTCAAACAACGAGAATAATACAACAAATCTCCAAGCATTCTAAATGGAACACATAAATTGAAAACTAATGAGAAGTAATGGTTACTGGTAGCAATGAAATGAGTACAGATAAAGGTTAACGAACATATCATACGAAAAAAATTAGTGATAACGCCAGTTAGAGATAAACTGAATGAGAAATCAAATCAGTTGATTAGAGAAAAACATGATAATATATTTTCATTTGCATATCAGCATTGAGGTTTGTTCCCATCCTGATGGAATACATGCTATTAATACTCTGTTGATAGCTGTTTTTTAGTTCACGAATCTTCTCTAGTGTATTTTCGTTGAAAAAAAATTTATGATCGATTTCATAAATGAGAATCCGAAATAAAATCTCATTGTTTTGAAACAATGCAACTAGAGATGAGAAAAAGCATTCAACGTTTCTCTAATCTCTAGATCTACTTTGCAACATTCTGTCGGATGATCGTATCTATTGGATTTCAAAACGTGGAAAGCGGTCATCTTTCTAGGACAACGAATCGAATCACTCTAAATGTACGCACCATCAGCTTGAATTACTGCCAGTAATGTTTCGTGCACTAAGTTGGATACTATTAAAATTGACGGACAGTGGTACAATTGGCTATCCTGATGGTGTCTGTTTGGTTTTGAAGACGAAGAAAAAGCGTCGTCATCGGATTTTCTATTTTCTCTCTCTTATCTGCAAATGATGGTTGACAAGACAACTTTGCTTACCATATGGAACGAGCAGATTTTATGCTTCTCACTCAACATGTGGAGCATCGAAGACAGTGTTGGAAGGAAGTGATAATCTGTTTATTTCATATAAGACGGAATACTGCAAATAAGAAGAATTTGTCATGGAATATTAAAAGTGAAAACGATGTCAGATTTCCTCTTCTTAATTTGACTATGTTGGTAACTTTTTAATGGGCACTACTCAGATAATGTACTGTAGCAAGAATACGTCGGCGAACACGAATACGTATCCAAATGAATGTGATTTCGTTTGTCCAACATTTTTTATCGCATGTTTTTTGATTTGCTTTCAATCCTCTACTTCGGTTCGTTCCTCATGCAATGAAACTACAGACCAATCGTGTTTATTTAAATTTTGACAAAATCTTCGCATTATCCTATTGCCAGCTCATAGATGTCGTTATTTTTAGTGTTGTAATGTTGCCGTTCACTGAAGGAAGATCACCAGCGCGATGATCTGACCTCTTCACTAAGGCCATAGAAACGAATTATGATGCTCAACGAGTGCCTAGAGCGAAAAGACCTCACTGGACTACCCTCGCGCGCCATAGGGAAAAATGAAAGTTTTACTGGTGCTCGCTCGGCTTAGTCGATGATCAACGGGAATCCAGGTAATTCAGGTAATAATGTTGCCGTTATAGGTGTTGTAGGGTGCCCTACAAAAGTTTATCAAGATCACGGCTCATAAGTGTGTGATTTCTGAACCATCATATTAACTTCAGTATCATATCTGTTATGTTAAGTGTAGCAAGTGCGTGGGAGGCGGCTAAAAGTTTCCTCCAATAAATAAGCTTCAGTCCACTCTTGAGATAGGCTTTTAAGTTGTTTATGAGTATACAAATTTTTAGTGGTCGTGGAACAGCTCTCCGACCTGCTTATTAGAACAATCACGAAAAACAATAAAAGTTATGGGTTTCATTCCTCTGATCCCGAAAAAGATAAAAAAGGTGTGATTGACGAGAAGGGAAAATTCGCTAAAATCTTAGAGCTTAATTACGCTGCCTGGACGTGAAAGGAATATAATTACGATGTGCATATATAAAACAGGAACGATACAAAGAGAATCCTCTATAGAAAGACTTAAGCATGCTAAAAAAATCAGGTTCAGCTTGAGAGTGCCCACCTCAGCAATCTCTTATTCGTTTTTTTCGCTCCACTGTCTTCCATAGTGATGGTTCCCTAAGTACATAGTAACACTGGTGGGATCCATTCGTGATTCTAAAATAGTTAGGTATGGGCACAGTGTCTGTACGCTTGTATCGAACACGTTGGCATATCTTTTAGGTGGTTCAACTGGAAGACTTCACTTCTGGGTACAATTCTACAGCTCCTCTTGTCCCATCTGTCGCCTTCGCTTCTCTTGACGTGACCGGCTCATCTATGTTCTGCTTCTGCCGCTTAATCGTTTGAGTCTTGCAGACGAGATAATGTTCGGAGACCAGTACTCCGATGTCCGGTTTGGTGCTAAGATTGTCGGTTATAATAACGAAGCTCCTTTTTTGCGCCTCCTGAGTAACTCTTGAAATCATTGATGAGATTGAAGTAACAACCCAAGTCACGAATACATCGCAAAGCCCTGGGTCAACTGTGAGGTCGAAAAAGCGAGCATATATTTGGGTCTATTGATTGATCAGTCATTTTTTTGAGAGGTCCTAATACAAACCATGTGACTCTTTAACATAATTCGTCTTTGACATCTTTCTCCAAGTTCTTAGCTGCCTCAAGGTATGAAAATATAATTTCTTCTACTTGAATACCATCTATCTTAGTCTCACTTTAATCATGCGATACCCTCATTAACTGGTCTTCTTCTTATTGATTTGCGATCTATCCTTTTTCCAATTACGTCCGTTTTGTTCAACATCATCTCTTCTTCTTTTATACTCATTGAAAATAAGATGGGAAGAATAAGAATATGAAGAAATAAGACCGCCACAAAACAGAAGATTGATAGGGATTCCACACCAAAGCGAATGCCTCTTCCAATCTATCCTCTTTATCCATTGCAAAGTAGCAGTGAACAGCTTTGCTAGATAGGATCATTTTTCCGAACTACTTTTCCAATGGGAATGTGTTGTCAATGCTAATAAAAGTTCACGAGAATATTCACATGGGGCGGTCCCACGCCTTGGTCGACAAGCGCTGACAGCACAGCTTTTGTTTCAAAGCTGTCGAATGATTTTTCGTAGTCGACGAAGGTAAAACAAGATCAAAGAACATATATAACCCTTGCTACCGCTTTAATGTGATAACCACAGCAGACCACTTTGCGAAATACTCCCCGTTCTACGGTTCAGCCTCATCCAATGTTGTTATGCGTAACAGGATAACCTTCGTGAAGAGCTTGTAAAGTACACTGAAAAAAAAATCGGGCGGTAGTTTTGGATACGATTTCGGTTCTTATTCTTGTGCAGAATGACCTTGCGTGAGTTTCTCCACTGGTCTGTGATCTTTTCATTTTTTAGGTATCTTGTAATTCGGTGCAAGAAAGTGTATGTTGTTTTTGACCACCAGCTCCGAAGAAGTCAACATTCTTCTTTTGCGGTCCAGCAGCTGACCCAGTTTTCATGCTTTTCACCGCTAACCAAACTTCAGTGGAAAGAATTCGTGGTGACTTACCTCCATAGAATATTTGAAGATCTGACAATAAAATCGTGGAACAAAAAAGACTGTTGTCTTCATGCGATGTCAGTTTTTCTTACCTGACTCTCTCGTAAAATGGAGTTTTGTACGAAGAAGGCATTGATCAGTTCCAGTACAAAAAAATGGTGCTGCTGAAGTCTCGAGATGATACTTTTTGTAGATGAGAATGCGATCGTTCTCCGAGTCGATCGTTTTTTTAGCGACTCCCATGTCCACCGACGGCGTTTTTTCGTTACAAATAATGAGTTTCTATGAAAGAGGAGTGCTGTGGAAAAGAATGCGCGAGACTTTTTTCCATTTTCATGTTAATCTCCTTTGATTGGATCCTATAATGTACTTCATTAACTTGATTTCGGGAATTGACGATGTTCAATTCTCGAATTGAAGTCACGACAACGAGAAAATGTGTCTTATGGGAAATTTTCTTTCACCTACTCCGAAGGGATGGCAGGCTTAGTATGCCTGGAGGACGGCCGCGAAATGATTCGGGCCGTCGTGTCACTGACGCACGTCCACCTCCAAAAAAAATTGGTTCTCTAACGTTTCATCAAGCACATGACGACAATCAGACTGACGTTGACTAAGTATGCAAGCACCATTAGTTGAAATCATAATATCAATATAAAGAAGAAGATTATGCTGGTTGATGGAACACCTTGGTTATCATTTTCTAGAACTACAGAAGGTGTGGACCTAAAATAGTATGGTGATGCGTTATTAATCGTACTACTACCGAGTTTATATGTGGAATAGAATACGATTCCTAATCTTCGATCCATTGATTATAACGTCATTATGACGTCATATGCTGATAGCTGTTAATTGTTAGTAGTGATTTCAAAATGTTAGTACCTTTGTAACTCTACGCATTTGATTGGTTGGGTAAATAAGTAGATGAACAGGTGAAGTCAAATGGAACCAATTATTGAGATACTCATCGAAAATATGTGAGTGCAATTATTAAAGATATAGCAGTTTTCCACTATCCTAACTACTATATTAATAGTAATAAAATTGAAAAAAATGACCTAATGTATACCTTGCGTCGCATATGAACATTGAGAACGTGAGAGAGGAATTATGTAGAAGAAGAAAAATTGCATGAGTCTCTAAAATAGGTCAGTGAAAACCCCAATGACAATACTCATCTCTACTACTTCGCATTTTTCTCGACAATTTGTTACGCATTCGAGACTTCTATCGTTACCTCAACCACATCAATGATTTTAAGAACCACTCAGAAGGAGCTTTAAAGTTTTCTTAAATATGGCAGGCAAATAACAAAAATACGGATCTTCAAAACTTATCTCGTCTGCAGGACCTAGTGGAGTGCGCCTTATGAAATAACATATATGTGTTGGTTACATAATGAGAAAAGAGAACGACAGATGGAACGAAAAAACTGTGGAGTGATACCACGGGAGATGCAAACGTTCTCTTGGATGACCACTTACGAGATGGGCGAACGCGTTTGAGTCAAACGTCAAGATGATATATTCACAGCTATCCACGACTTCAGGACTACGGAATCGGTTACACCGGTGTCATCGTGTACGTAGAAGACCGCAGTCACTATGTACATAGAAACTACAGTCAAGTACTAAGTAGAAGAACACAGTCAAGGACGACAGTTATGCAAGAATGGAACATAGCTGAGGCCCGCACTGTGTGTGAAGCGCCATCCAATTAGTCTTGTGATGCGGTTGCCGAGGGTTTGCGAATAAAGCTTCGAATTTAGTGGTTAACGCAACTAAAGGGATATAAACAATCAAAACATTGTTTACAAGTTTGAGAAGAGCAGGTTACGGTTAGATATTAATGGTTGTGACAAACAGGGAAAAATGCTAAGTTTCTCAAAGAAACGCAGCCACTCCACTATGTTATCGAAAGAAAGTAAATATTACTTTGATGTTCATGAAAACTGTTTTCTCGACTATGGAATTCAATACCTAATATCACCAAAAAAATTTTCTGATACCAAGTAAATAACTATTGCCTATATTATTTTGAAATGCCACAGAAGTGAGTCTCATTGTAGGCTGTTGTACAGCCCATGCGATGTTCTTTTTCAAAAGAACATCTAAGAAGAATCATAGTACAGGTGCGTTTCTTCTAGAAACATTGTTTAATTGTTCAATTGAATGTGTGTGCTTCACAATAAGCGGATTGAAAAAATTGAGTTTTATACCTTCATTCAGCTTCGTTCAAATCACTTCGTATTGTATTGCAAGGATGCTTACTAAACGAGAAATCGTTCATCTGTCGTATTTATTACAGTTTCCCTAGAGTTTGAACAATCCACTACGTGAAAAAACTATGCGTTAGGTTGTTGTCTATGTGTTGTGGATTTGACATCTTACGCTGGTCACTTAGGACTGAGCTATGCTTGTAAAAACACATATGCCTGAAGAAACATTCTTTACTACAAATGAAATAATATGCTATAGTTGAGATGTTTACCTATTGTCCTATTCCATAAGCAATAAAACAAGTCAGCTTGACGTGTAC
>KN716269.1:311544-324410 GCA_000816705.1 Dictyocaulus viviparus | reverse complement strand
AATTCAGTAATCGCCGACCGAATCGTTGTGAACAGAGGAGAGGAAAAAATTTCGCCGAGAAAATTCGTGAAAGATTTGAAGCTGCTCGAAACAACTAGAGATTTTTCTAGCTCTAGTTGAAAATGTTTGAAACGTTCATTTCGGTTTTTCTTTTTTTTTTTTTTACCTCAATTCTAAAAATATAAACTATTTTCTAAGCTTTACCTCATCGATAAAATACTAATTCACATCATTTCATAATATGATTTGATGTGCTATAAAAATTTTACAATGCACAATTAATACTATAAAAATTATTCGAAAAGCATAAAGTACCGTAGAACTCATAGATAGCTTAAATTTATCTGTATTCCATCAATGAATAGATCGATAAAAAAAAATTATTATACATAAATCCTTAAGGAATCGAAAACCATTGTTCAATTATAATTATAATCAGATTATACAATACGGTAAGCATGAGGTTAAAACTCTACATGCTTAAACTTTTAAGCATAGATATATTCAAACTAGCAATTACCTATTCTATTAAATTTATGTAGTTTAGCAGAACAATTTTACAACGTGAAATCTTCGTTAACAACAAATGAAAAAAAAAAACACAGCCAAATATTAAGAGAAACAAATTTTTAACTTATTAGTTCTGCTTTTCTTTTTTAACAATGAAATTTATTGTTTTATTATAAATGGACTTTTAAATTATATGAAGAAAACAATCTGGAGGTTTTTTTCTAAAAACAAAGTCCTTGAATTTTCTTTGTTCAAAAGCTTATATGGAAGTTGAGGAATGAGGACAACATGGATTGATAAGACATCATAAGACGAGTTTTAGAAAAGATTTCATGAAAGAGTTTAGTGCAGTAGAATGAGGTCACTGACGATGAATTTTTGAGGATAATTTTTTGTTTTTTTTTTTCAATAGTTTACATCAGTCTGATCACTAACAAAAGGAAAAGCTGAGCGGAATTTAAAGAACAAATAGAGTTATTGCCCCTCTTCTAAACATTCAATGTATTGAAAAATATGCTGGCTATTTCTACTCAAATAAATATAATTTTTATAATAGAAAAGTATTAGAAAAAGGGTTTTCTAAATAAAATAGGGTAAATTAATTTTGATAGTTAAAATTAACATTCAAAATCAGAGGGATATTTAAAAATTTTTTGAAAAAGCTATTTGAAATTTTGAGGAATGATAAAGTTCCTCAATAATAAGGTCCAGTAGAATTATAGTTTTTATAGCAATCACACACAGCATTACAATCAATAGAAATTTTTTAATAAAAGCTTTATGATCTACTATATGCATTGACCACAATTTCTAGAAAAACTTTTTTTTTTTGATTACAAAAGTGTGAAAGTACGTAATTTAAGATTTTTTCTGTAAGAATAGATTATAAAGAATAAGAATCATTCTAGATGAGTAGATCATAAAACGTTAAGAAGACGTTGAATGTCACGCTTCCGAAATCTGTTTGTTTCCTGATTAGGCAAAGTGAAGTTATAAGAGAAGCTTTATTTGAACTCCAATGTGAAAGACTCATGATGACTCATTCCTCCTTTGTTTATCATTGAAAGTAATTTACTAGATGAAATTTTTTATATGTCAATTAAAAAATAATGGCACTGAAAAAATAATTAACGCCCTAGGACGGTAAAAGAACAGAATGCCTTAGGCCTTTTAGCGAATCAGTTCAATGAAATTAGAATATGATTATTTTTGTGCATTTCTAAAGGTTTTAATTAAGAGTTTCTTTGATGCTGTATATATATGAAGCTCCGTGATTGACAAAACATCATAGTTTAAAGAATGGTAAGGAGGAAAATCGAGAAAATTTGAGGATTAAAGCCAATATAACATCATCTAACTATATTGTATATGTATACATGTATAAATACACATGTATGTATATACATAAGGCAAAATTGAGGACAAAGGAATCAAATTCAGTGAAAAGACGAACAACATTGACATGAACAGTTGGTGTCACATCGGGAACAATTTCACTCAAATCCTTGCGAAAACAATGAGGCTGCTAAATAATCATGGTTGTCAGGAAATCCAAGATTAGTCAGAGCATGAGAGTCAACTGTTCTTGAGCCAAAAAAAAAAGGGAAAAAGAAAGAAAACGTGTGTTGTGTATACGAAATAGGAACATCAACGAATCACAAGACCCCTTGGGAGCTTCTTAACGCATCCCTCATCTGCGAAAAAACTAAGATATATGAGGGTGATTAATTGCTCATACACAAACATCACCTGTACTACAAAGGTTTAATTAAGAAACGTTTTATAATGTTACAAAATATGATGATATTATCAGATATTGTAAATGATAAAAAATATTTATTGAAGTCACTCAGAAAAACTTTTCACTCAAATGATTGTTATATTGTAAAAAATTATATAATATATTAGCTTAGAAATATTTTTTTAAGTGGTTGTCATGCATAATTAACAGCTAGTATACTCTAAACAAAACAGCTAAAGCTAGATTTTCAGAGTAAATTTACAGCTATGGTTGAGTTTGATGATTTCGTTAAGAGGTAAAAGCTATTGGAACTTTATGATAATAATGAGCATTAAGAGTCAAAACGTCATTTTGTCACACTTTTTTACTCATCCAAGTGAAGTCATTTGGTTGTTGTGAAATGTCACTCGTGATTATCGAGTACGAGTAGTTGTTTAGTGTTTACATAGGCTAATTCCATCGTCTTAAGTTTTGTTGTATTAATTAAATTACTGAATTTTCTTCAACATAATGATTTATATCCATTAGATTGAAAAAGCACATGGTGATAAACAACATGAATTCATTAGCATGTAATGATTCAAAGCTTCTTAATAGTTCCAATATTACTCTATGAATTTCACTTGAACATTTTAAGAGATAAGCTTAAAAATGAGTAAATCAATGGGAAGAATGCTCGCCGTTCTGCGAGAAGTCCTGCTGCAATATGACAAACATCCATTGGATATACAAAACCTAACAATTGTTTTTGATAATGACCTAAAGAAGCATAAAAGGATTATTCCTCAATTCAAGACAAGAACATTTTGTTAAGTCAGAACAATACTTGTTAGATTAGAATTCGTTCGAATAACATCGAAGAAATTATTCGATTTCTGTATTCAGATTTCACTTACTTCTCATGTTTTCGAAATGAACGATAACGTTACGAAATGAAATTTCTACTTTATACGTCCACGGAGATCATAGAAATCTGAGAACGACGTACTTCTGTGGATAGAAAATTGTAAAAAAGACTATAACAATTGCAAATGTGATAGAAGTTAGAGGAATGCATTCGCGATATTTGTGAAAAGCACTCGTACAGTAAGACATAAGAGATTAGAAATGAAACTACCTAAATTCTTTCTATTCGAAAACGATATTTAAAGGACTGATGTTCATAGAACGAATAAATAGTGATTGTAGCAGTACACTGAAGCATTGTTTTCTGATTTCACGTCAATAAGAACAAATTTCAAAGAATCACGACGATAAATAAAGCGCAAAATTAGCCTTAATAGAGAGTGAAGCTTTTCAATGAAAGTACTAAAACCACTACCGATTGATGAGTAATTCACCGGAAGTAAACTGAATAGGAGAACATCCATACAATATTCAAATTAATCTAATTAAGAAGTGTTCGACATGAATACGATAATATACATGCAATACATCTAACAATTTATAAGGTATCTAAAAGAAGGGAAACCTATAGATGTAAGCCACATCTGACAATTCCACATATTCTAAGAATATCGTGGACGTAATGTTTATACTCTTCAAAAGGTCACTCATCACTCTATTAAATATTCACGGACCAGTAAGAAATATAAGTGAGCTGTATTCGATTAAAATTCGACCATAGATGTTCTTGAAATCGTGTTCTCCTGTAACTGCTATGCAAACGATAAATAATGAGGATTTTCCTACTTTATCCTATATGATGACATCGTTAATATTACAAAATACATAGATTGCAAAGTGAATTTTCGCATTAATTAGCATTAATTATATTAGTGTGAGGAAAATAGGTTCGAAACTCAACAAATAATGTGAAAATTATATTTGTAGAAATTCTAAACACCCACGTGACACCAATTGTACTTAAATAGCTCTCGCTTTCGTAATTATCGAAGGAAATTGATGTAAAGTGTTTTCGACACGATAACAATGACAATGATGATGACGTTGGCGATGGTGATGACGAAGGTTATGGTGATGGCGACGACAGAGACGGCGAATTTGTGGATCTGCGAGACTGGCGGCTAATCCAGCCTCGTCGGCATACGTGAAGTGGGCGCGGTTAGTGATTTGCATCAAGTAGCAGTGCCAAAATGTATGATGACGATGAGCTCAATAGTGGCTTATTCAATTCACCACAACTAAGTTCATTTCGCATAGCATACCAAGTATTAGAACTAAACCGACTATTAACATCTCGTCATTTACAGTACTACATAAATTTCGTGACAGCTGCTTCAGTTTCTCTACATTGATCGAATTATGACTTCAAATTATCAGATCAATTCAAATTTTAACTCATCAGCTTTGATAAAAGATAATCGGATACATTCAAATTTTATCTACACAAAAATTACACCAGACATCTACAGCAAATATGAAGAGATGAGATCAAATAATCGTTAATAGCCTAGTCTAAACTAAAATTGAGTCACAAACTCTGGACGTCCATGAACACATAATGAAATTTAATTTTCAATAATCAATTGTAATTGTGGTTTATGAAAACGAATAGCTCGAAAAAGTACAGTTATTGTTTGTGTTAGTGGCAGTTCGTAGCACTGTTAGTAGTACTATATTTGTCTGAAAAAGATTAGTTCAATTATCTTTATTCAACAAATTCCAATTTTTTATAGATTTATAAAAGGTCCGAATGTTTTCCAATCTATAACGGCTTAATCTAGAGTCCTGATTTATAGTAACAAAAGTTAGACTCAATTCATTTGCATGTCAAATTACGCTGCTCTAATCGTTATCACAGAAATTTTCGTCCAACGTTTCATGTTCACATATGTTCTCATATTTCAAGTTTGAATAGATCAAACGTCAATATTGAGGGAAATCGCTTATTGATTTATGTACTATATCATCCTCAACGCATGAAAAATTCCAGCAATCCACTGACAGCACAACACTGACCACTCATATAGGATGAAATTTATTATTGTATCAATCCTCCTAACGTTTTCAATGTGGCTTCTTCTTGATGCTTTCAATACGGACATACATTAAGGGATGCTTATACTTGAAAGCACTATTGTACACAACTTTTTTCACCTTACAAATACTGAAAGGCAAATTTCTATTAGAATATATCAGATCAAACTTTTCAAATTACCCCTCCTCATATGTCGTAATATTCAACAAAAACCAATATCTCAATTTCTGAGTCCAAACAATCTTCCGTTGTTTTTGAGAGTCTTTGAAAGATAACGTTTCGAAAGAAAAGTGGTCTGTAGCAGAACAAAAGTATTTTTTTAATGATCGGCTGAAGAACTGACGATCATGGAAGCTGTTCCGCTTCTTCTTATTCTTCTACTTCTTTTATTCTGACACATCTACCATAACCTTCTACAAGTGAATAAGCGTATTTGTGATACATTTCAAATTCAATTAACAATTCCTATATTGTCATAATAAACTTGATATCTCTCTTACAAATTTTCAGAATATAAATTGGAACGCTTGAATCAATCAATACGATCGATGTTTTGACAATTTCATTGTCTGGTTAGTCCACGAAATGACGTTGTATTGCCTTTTTTTTTCGATGTCTGTTTAATAGATATTCTGTCAGAATTGAAATTACTGATATGAAGAACATGAAAAAGCTGTTAAGCATCCATTATAATAATGATGCTTAAGAAAAATATGGTTAGTAGCGAGCTGTTGGCAATCAAACGTACACTACGATTCATAAAAGTAAAACTTCAAACATAGCGTTTTCTCTAAATCATTTTTTTTTACTAACTTTTCAGTTACCTTGGTGTGAAAAAAGAACGATTAGTAAAATTCATTGAAAAATTATGGCAAAAATAAAATTATCAATGAACAAAATAATCATATTAAATAAGATCATGTTAGTTGTGGCCTCACACCGTAGTGTCACGCCGACAGGTGGTTCTCTCCCTCTTCCAAAGCTCAATTGGTTAAGTTTACACAGTTCAACTTGTTGTACAGAGCGGAATTGTATTTGATTACCGAAACATTATCACGCTGAAGTCGAATGCATGATGGATCTCACAGGCCTCACAACCTCAGCTTGTCTTGTTACTTCCAGTAGTTTAAAAAATTCGAATTGTTACACGTTAAGGGGCAGATGGAGGTTTTGATTGGTGATTACTTGAATCATCTGGATACCTCAAACTTATAGACAACAAACGATTGTTGAATTGTCTACGGTTTATTCTGACATCAAACGAACTAGGCCAAAACTTGTAGTAATATTTGTAATGACATAAGAATTTAAATTCTTATGGAATAAGTTATCGACACATTATTACTTGAAACATTGCCAGCCGAATTTTTTGTGAGGGAAGTTAATGCTGTTAGGTTTTATAACTATGATCATACCTAGTCAGCTAAAGATAGATAAGCTTTGGCGTTGACCAATCCTTGTTGCGGGACGCGACTACGCATTCGTGTTCAATTTGACAACGTGATAGTTGTAGCTCTGTCTATACAGTGACTTAAGCTGAGCACTCTTCTCTAAGTCCCTGTTGTTTATCTTATTCAGATTTCTCTGATATCAATTCATCGACATCAGAGGTATGGCGAGAAAGATAGGTGCTTGATTTCTAGCCTACATTGGTTCTGTATACATTTGATTACCTAGAATTTATTAACAAGCAGATCTCTCCCTTAACGAAAACCTCAATCATATAAGAATAAAGTAAGTCATGTCTTGCCTCCCTGAATCTGAAAATTTTGAGCTTTAATGGAATGATCTAGCTTTTTCCCAATTGTCGTTGTAATTTAAAATACATTCTATATGTACAAAGTGATTTCAAAGTGTTCTTTTTTTCTACGCTAGCATTATCGTTAAGTTCTTAATTTTTAACATAATTGACTTCATTGTTTTTATGTGTTCTTGTTTGATGGATTATGAGAAAATCGCTATAAAATCTTATAATTAATTTGAAACTTATTTCAAACAATCTTTTTTTTTCTCTTCACAAACGAATCGGTTCAAAACCCACTATTAGCAGAAGTTCGATTCTTCGTAAACGTTTCTAGATTGTCCATTAGCAACCCAGTTATTTTTGATTCAAAGAAATAATTGTACATTAGTAAATATCACTGCATAATAATTTTATTACAAACAGCATACGGTATTACGGTATTCTGAATACCAACATGTTGAGAGGTGAAACTCAGTCAATCAACTCCTCAAATACCATCTACATTCAACTCGATTGAATGGATTTTGGTCCATTAGTTGTGGGTATGTACAATATTTCGAAGGAAACTGGTTGTAATTAAGCCAATAGCACCTCACTTAAGACAAACCTCGGACATGTTTACCGTATCTGGATCAATAACATACGTGAATGGTGATGAATTATCATGTTATGCTTCACTATGCACTGATAAGATTTGAAATGATTCATAATAGTGGAACTTAGTGAGGGAGATATTTCATCAACCATATTTACTATTAATTTATTATATTCGTTTCATGCAAAAATTTTGTATGATTTTTTCATTACTGCAGAACAAAAGCTTCAATGAATTATCAGAGCATCAGTATGTAACACTTTGAAATAACTTTCCATATTGGAAAAACTATTGGAAAATATTTCGAGTATGACGTTAAGTACAACACCAGAAGATTACGAACACCGGAACCTTGTATTTAGTTCATCGAGGCGTTAAAATTAAAGAAAATTTTGACGACAGAACAGAAAAATTCTGCACATATCGACAAAGAAAAAAACTTGCCACAAAACTGGAAAAAAAAAAACAACAACACAATTTTGTTTATCATTCGATTGATTCTAATGAATTTGCTGTTTACTAGAGGTCACATCCTACTACCATACGGTATACGTCAGCATTTAAAGCTCAGCATAACATCGAAAAAAAGTGAAGCTGATTCCAGTACATACTACGCTACTCGATAAGGCTCACATAAAGACTCCATTGAAATGTAAACGACCGCAAAATTTTGCCTCAACTAATTGGTCGATGTTAACGTCTTCATCATCACAATTATAGGTGGCTGACGCAGTCCTTTCCAATCATTTCTATTGTAGTGATGTTACGCGCATAAAAATCAGTGATGTCTATTTTGACTCACTTAGAGGATCAGATTTTTAATATTTTAACATTTTAAGAATTTTTGGTATCACAAGTGAGTACTTCCTCTGCAGCTCGGCTTTTCTGCAAACTTAAAACATGCGAATTTTACGACAAGGTAGTCGAACTTTTTCAAAACGGCTTTAGAAAGATAGAAGTGACTGAGTTTGCATATTTGTCAATTGCAAAAAATTTTCATCCGGTTTCCGGTTATTAAAGTTAAATTTCAAATCAGATAAACCAATTGTTTTAGATCATACTGCTTTCATCAAACCAATTTTGAACCGAATTTTTTATATTCTTCCAACGATTTTTAAAAAGTTCAAGACTAAATTCAGAAAGTAGACATACGTACTTCACATTTATAGTAATAACGTTCAGTCATCTCTAACAAACGGTTCGTAAAATCAAACTTACAATTATTCTAATATCAAAGCCCAATTGGTCGTAATTGGAAAACCGATGCTTTGACCAACGCTTTCCAAAGAATACTGTGAATAGCTACAAAAGTACGATTAATATTTATCATAACAGTAATAATGGGGATCGTGGCGCAATGATGGGAATGCCACAGCAGTTGGCGAACCTGAATCAGATTCACGGCCGTCCCTAGGTCTACTAAACCAACCGTCTCTTCAGGGCCGATGAATGGATACCAAAGAAATCTGGGTAAGATAAACAGCACTAATTTGATGGAAGAGTGGTCAACTCACGTTACCAGGCTCGCAGTCAACCACCTCTGCGACATCTCGTTGAACAAGAACACGCAGCATGAGGGATCAACGCTTATCTACCTTACAGCAATAATAGCAACCATGATAGGAAAAGTAGTACTCTAGCATCATACCAAAGCATTGAACGATATATATTTTTCATTATAGATGCCAAAATAACTGATTAGTTTATTTACAGCAATAGTTTTAAATCGTTCTAGCAGCCTACCGCTTCAATGTTGCTTCATGGTGCTACAAAGATGTTCCATTTTTATAAGAAAACCTTTCGAGTAGTAAACCTATCGTGGAATACTAACCGGATGATGAAATGGAGTCGTTAATATGCGATATTGGCCAGTGACCTCTTGTGATAAACACCATGAAAACTATACTAAATGGTTTTATCAGAGTCTTAAAAAAGCCAAAGCTCTGTCAGAAAGCCAAATACTTTCTCTTCAGTTACTCGAAAGCGAGATCCCATTGTCTGTGAAGTCGGCAAACCTCAGGTTCAACCAGACTAAGTCGTCTCTGATTTGATAGCCGTCCAGTTTATCTCGAAACTGTATGATGCACCTCAAACTTGAGTAAGAGAACCTCTATGAAATACAAAGAAACTAACACAATAGTATATGGGACGTTTGGAGAGTTGAATGGAGAGCAATATGGAGAAGCGTTCAGGAAGCAGAATGGAGCAGGAAAGCAGAAGGAAAAAAGTTAGGAGAACAATGAGAGGATTCTTAATAAACATCCAATCTTCTCCATTCACTTTTACATTCATTACCAAGTAGTAAATTTGCTTAGGGGCGAAGTGGCGTAGTGATGGAGGTGTTGTAATGCAGCAAACATCACTAAATTTCTTCTTTAGCTCATGATTTTTATTGTTTGAATAGATTAATCCTAAGCGTATGCTTGAAATTTTTAAACTCGATCCTCAATACTCTCTTATTTAAAGGGCAACTTTTTTAAAAAAATGTTTCAGATAGAAAATGCCATGGCATTTTTCACTTTGTGTGAACTATGCAGTGATAGTTAATTATATACTAAGCATACTAATACATGAAACGATACAGAGTTCGATAACGCATTATATGTTGAGGAAATCGATGAGGTCAAACAAGATTAACATCAATATCGACTTATCAGAAGCACTCTTCTACTATTCTCAATGATATGATCAATGAGTCAATTACAATGAAGTGTTTTTTTTTTTTTGATACGAGCTGTTGTTGGTCTATTATTGATTTTTTATTTTTTACTGTATTCTGTTCTATTGGTAGTAAAAGATTAAGTATTTAGTCAAACTATAGAGGAAAAATATAGCTTGATCAAAAATCATTTCAGTTTCACTACTGTTGATTATCATTCGAACGTCACTGGTTTTTATCAATAATACAATAGATGCTTGTTGTATATAAGCAGGTGATTATTATTTTTTGATAAGCGTCGGAAGCAAACAAGCACATCGATAGTCGTTAAAATGTCTGGAGGAGAACTTCTAGCTGAATGTTTTCCTGAAAAATTAGCACTAAGTCAAATATTTACGACATCGATGATGCATTTAATAGTACTTCTATTCGGTTTAATGGTAAGTGAATTAGTATATTTAAATGAACTCTTTAACAAAGTCCTCGTGAATTTTTCCGTGTCATGTTTACAGCAAAAACAAAAAAATAAAGAAAAAAATAAGAAGTTACAAAATTTGTTATAGAATTTATTGGTCTTACTCTCACAGCCTAGTTTTCACTGCCATTTGGCTTTCAATTCATTAGAACCTCTTTATTTAACAGCAGAAAATAAAACTATCTTAATAAAGAAACCAGAAGCTTCTCTTAATGGCGTGAAGCTTATGTTTAGGTAATATCGATTCTCATTCATCCATATGATACTCAGCTTTCAACTTCGAAACAACCATTTCTTAATGAGCAGTCGTTCGTGGAAAAAAAATGTTATAAGTCGTGCACGTGAGCTTATTATTCCTGTGAAGTTTCTTCCTCATTAAAATGTTTGCTGAAGATTTTCACGTATAACTTAATGATTTCTGTTATCCACGCAATATCGTATCAACGGTTTTTTCTTTTTTTTATTTCCTTCCTAACTGTAAAATTTCAGCATCCAAATAATCGAATCCATTCCTGAAAATTTAACATTTCACAATACAACGCCTTCATTGTCGACATTCTATGCATGGAATCGACTAATCAGATCCGCTGAACGTGAACTATTCATAGCTGCATATAAGTCGAGCTTACAAGGAAAACATGTCCTCGGATGTCATTCGTCTCTTTCTCGTGAGGTAAAAAACATAGTAGTAGGATTTCTAAAGCTGTCAAAAGTGCCATGAGCCACTTTGAAAAATTTTAACGTATAAGAATTTTATTTGGATAACGCATGTAGTAAGGCATTGTTGCAGTTTTTGTTTGACGTTTGTCAGAGGTACGATGAAACTATTTTATTATTATATTGCTATTGATACTGAGTTAGCCGCAAAACTTAGAGCTTCAAGCGGGACTCGAACCTGCACCTACAAACATCCGGTATATTATAAATATGTACGACACACCAAGATTTCGTTATTAAAATTAAACTAAAAGAGCATACTTTTAATCAAAATGCATCCCAATGACTGCCAATTTTTCGTGGATTATACAGAAACCCAACAAAGCCCTGTACAATGTTGAATTTTAAGCTTTTCTGTGGTTTTTTGTATATTCAAATTAGTTGGCTTCATTCAACATTATTCTCATGACTGACTTTATTCTCATCTTTTCAGAAACACTTATGATTTAAAACTAACGCTATTCTAATTGAAATTTTATTACTGTACAAAAATTTTTCACATGTAATTATGTACATTTGTTTTTGCATTCGATTAGCTAGCACAACGTTTTTACAACTGTTTGTTAAGGAATGTTTCTATAATATTATGTTTGATTAGTTATAATTTGTTTTTTTCGACACTAGTGAAAATGAGGTGTAGTGAGTGAACGATATAGAGTTAACGTTTTATTGAACTCTATGATAATTTACGATATATTCGAACAATCATGAATGAACGATTGGTTGCTATGGAATGTGTTATGGTGTTTAAGCACATTTGAGAGTAATGAATTTACAGTATCGTAGACGATGACGTCATTCTATTTGTTGTCAAAATAACATTCTTGCCAAATACCAACAGGTGTAGAAAAACTGTTTTCTGTCTATTTGAATGTTTTGTGGATGTTAAAGGTGTAATGGATTTTTCTACTTTGACAATCATTCATACAGGTGGTCATCCGAAAGCGATGATGAATCAATAACCTATAAGCATTAAAATAACAATGATCAATCTAATTCAACTAACTTAACTCAATTCATTTATTTCTTAGAATATTTATCCTTACAAGTTCTTCCGAATGATCAATACGTCATCGATTTTTTCAATTAAAATTACAAAATGAAGCTTTAGCTATTTTAATAGATACGTTTTAGGGTGATAAGATATACGACACCCTTTTATATGCTGGTACAACTGGTGGTATAAATATTAAAATGGTTGAAAATTATCCACCAAAAGATAAAGGTGACAATGATGATGGAATTATTTTACAAAAATACGGTATGTACAATTTGATCATTATTGATTTTTTTTTCAGCTCTACAGTTTATTAGGCAAATGCTACACACTAGCAGTGCGTTAAAACCTCAACGAAGTTTTATGATCTACAGTTAAAGCTCCTCGATTAGTAACGTCTATTGTCTTATAAATATGAATTCTTCATGAAAAGTTTTATTTAGGTACGAAATATATGATATCATATATAAAAAATATAAATATAAAA
>KN716269.1:292430-311444 GCA_000816705.1 Dictyocaulus viviparus | reverse complement strand
TTATATTTATATAATTCTTAGAATATGAAATATATGATATTACAGCATTATTTATAATAACACTTATCTTTTACAACCTCATTTGTAATATTTACCTCATAAGTTAAATTATTCACAATAATTTTTAATTTATAAATCTTACAACAATTTATCGATTCTAGCGTTTGTCACTCATTGAGGAAAACGTACAGTATCATAAATTTTCGTAGTCGTTAGCATCATTTTATGAGCAGCTTTGTTATTATGGAAAATTCTTCTTTTAAATTTTATAAAAAAAAATTGTATATTTACCAAATTTCATCTATGTCCTACCTAATTAATAAATGATAAATAAGAAAAAAACTTATAAAATCTTAAATAAGCCTAACACATTTCGAACGTGTCAATAAACACATTATCTACCAAAGGTGGATGAGGTGAAGGTAAAACATCATGAGGTCAAATGAGGTATTTCACTGATAAAATTTACCTTATTGAAATCTTCTAAGGTCGTTAAAGAATCTGCTAATGCTAGCAATGTTCTTATGCAAATTAATCGTATTTTTCTAGAACTCTCAGAGATTACACCTAAGCCAACTATTGCCCACTTTTTTATTTGATACTTTTTCTTAGAGTTCATCATTAAAAGTTATTTATTCATAGGTGCTATTCATCGTCATCCTCTTGATTTCGGGAAGTTATTCGGTGGTGGCAAGATGCATTCGAAGTTTATTATTTCTGACAACAAACATTTCTACCTCGGATCAGCAAATTTAGATTGGAGATCACTAAGCCAAGTAGGTGATGGGGGTTAAATGCAAGCCTGGTTTGTAAAGTCACCTGAGTTGATCACTCTTAACCAAGTCAATGGCAGTTATCTTACTCAAGCTTCGTTTGGTATCAATTTACCGGCACTACGGGAAAGGTGAGCTTGGTAGGCTTAGAAGTGACTGCCAACCTGTTTGCCCGGGCGTACAAGTGTGGCACCTCCATTACTACGTCACTTGTCCTCTCAAATAAGCTGCTAAGAAATTAATAACAAAAACAGACATTTAATCTTTGCTTGTTGATTCTTTTGTGATTCATCTTTTTATTTTTTGATTTTTTCTTGATTCATTTTTTAGAAATGCTACATTTCCGACTTAAGCAAAAGCACTCCTGGTTACCTAGTTAATATAAATTAAATTTTTATGATGGTTCTTGTTGTTAAACATATAGTGAGCTCTATTGTTACCCTTTAACCCTTAAACAATTAATACCGGGTCTAATTCACCAGTGTGAACCATCATTCTGTCACCAGAAGCTTTTTAACAAACCTCACCAATGCTCAAAAATCATTGCTGTCTTTTCTCAACTTCCAGACTTACAGACATTAAGTTAATTGGTGACTTTACAGCGTTTTTATGTTACGAAATACTTCGTTAAATTAGTTGTGCGGACTTCTACCTCACAACTATTTCGAACAAACCCTATCTCAATTTTGTGTGATTACGCTTTGTTTCAGTCCTCTGATGACGATACTGAAGATAACAAGATATAATTTGGTTAAAGTAGTTTCTTAAATTTATGCTTAAACGTAGTTGAAAAGAAATTAGACAAGTATTGAGATATAAAAGCCGTTAGATAAGAACTAAAGCGAATTTAAATCATGTTGACAGAACTTATCAATCAGTCACTGTGCTCATTTTGCATCAACATCCCGTTCCATGTAACTGTTGTTTTCATTTCATTACGACGAAAATTGAGGTATGAGGTGCGGTAGTGAAATGCTCAAATATCATAAAATGCTCTTCACAGTAATGGATAGCCTCCTTACGTTCTTGTGATGCTAAAAAGGTGCTAAATGAAGTCGATTTGTACGACTGTTGTAAGAAGAACGATAGTTCTCTTGTAGTGCTGTAAGGTCCTGTAATGCTGTGAGCTTAATAATATCATGAGGATGATAACGGCTACATACTACGACAGCGGAGATAACATGCTAATAATTTCTTACATGATTGGATGTGATCGATGGAAGGAGCCCTCCCATGCTCGACACAGTATTGATCGATCGGTGCGCATGAGCAAGGTGCTCATTACTCCGATCCATTGAAATAAGAAATTTGTTATTCATAGAGTGTGAGTTTATTGGGCCAAAGGTAGAAAAATCCTCTATTTCTCACAGGATATTTTTCTATATACTGCAAGCAGCACCTGAAATGAATACAACATATAAAAGTATGATAGAAAAAATGTTTTACAATATTAACTTATATCCCTTAGAAATTGTCCTCTTTGTTCTCTTCACTGTTCATTGAAGTACATATATGATTTCTAAATAAGGCTTCTATCAGAATTCTGAAATCCTGTCTCACATGTTCTAGACCAAATTATGTAGAACCTAGATATACAACAAATCCGCTACTGTTCAAAATTGCAAAAAGCTCATAATGTATTTGACTCTTGTTTAATCTGTAATCTATCTGGTTATAAACTTTTGTAACGAAATTTCATCAGCTACAGAATATCAGCGCTATGACTCAGTCTACCTCTCAAGAAGAGCTTCATATTGCATAGAAGTGATATTAAGTGGAGGACAATTATGCTAATAAACGAGACATCAAAACTAAAATACAATAATTCAAATCGATGCGATCGAAAATCATCACAAGTGAGGAAAGTTTCGCAATATCTTTCTATCTATTTTCAGAAAATGGAACTTGGAGTTTTAGTAGAAAATTGTGAATGTCTCAGTGAAGATCTCAGGAACATTTTTAATCTATATTGGGAGCATCCATCAGAATTATCAGGAAAATCAGTAGGTAACCATGCTTTCTACAACATGGAAAATCCGCTGGCTATTCAGATAGAGGGGGAAAGGAGTGTGATCTACCTAGCGGTGAGTTCAATAGAAAAACGTTACTGATCTTAATGAGAGATTTTATATTCAAATCTTTCAGACTTCTCCAAAGAAGCCTAACAATCGTGGCTGTACGTGGGATTTGAATGCAATTGTCTCTGAAATCGATGTAGCTGAAAAATCGCTTGATGTGCACATTATGGACTATTTTCCTCTATTTATTTACACTGCTACAAAAATGTAAAACATTCAATCGATAAGTATTAGATTGTATTTGCTTGAAAATCATAATTTAACAGACATTTTCCAATCATTGACGATGCATTACGACGAGCAATAATTCGAGGTGTTCGGGTACGGATACTTGCATCAGCTTTACATTATCCAGAAATCGGAATGCGATTCCTTCGGTCCTTGGCGTCACTCAATCACATAAATGAGAACATCACTATTGAAGTGGTAGGTCAATTCTCAAAATCCACGGTTAAACGTCAGTTCAGATGATGTTTCGTGTAATTAAATCAACAACTGAAAACTTGTAATATTTCTGATCTTGAAAGGTAAACACGAAAAAAAATTAGCCTGTATGTTTTGTAAGCTGGAATGATCCGAAATCAAATGTATTTCGATGTAGCATTCGCTTCTTAACGTTGTTATAATCAATTATGATGCTGTGTTCTTTGAACTATATGGATAATCTTTTTTCTTTCAATAAAATGTCTTTTTTGCAGCGTATAATCAAAATACCAAGTTTAAATACTGATAACATTGTGATAAGCCGTGAGCGAAGAACACACAAGAAGTTCATGGTAACGGAAAAAGCTGTTATCATTGGCAAGTTAAAAACGTTATTCAGTATACGAATAACTACCAGAAATATGGTAGAAAAAAAAAAAGAATAAATTACAGATTTATAATAAAATCGCGGTACTTAGTAACTCGAGAGGAAAAAACAGTAAAGCAACAAGTGCCGTATTCCATCATTTAGCATAAGATTTTTATTTTAGGAATTTTTCAATTAAATTACCAGAACACTTTTGAAAAAGACAGATTTGAGATCGAAAAATCTAGTTTTTTGAAAATAAATAGATTTTAAGCAGACATAAAAATTATAATAAGATAATTGATAATTGTTGGCGTTGATCAATCTCTTATGGCCGGATGCGCCACTGTATTCGTTTTCAACGTGATATCGTGGAGGTGGTTGAATGCGAGCCTCTATACTAAACACCACTTCAGTTGATCACTCTTCACCAAGTTAGTGCCAGTTATCTTATCCAGATATCTCTGGCACCATTCCAGCGACCCCGGAGGGATGGCGGACTCGGTAGGCTTGGGAAGCGGTCGCGAACTGATTCGAGCCGGCGTTTACTGCGGCACTTCCACCACTGAGCCATTGAGCCACTGCGCCCCCTGACATAAAAATTAATTGCTGAAATATGTTCTATGTTTTTGAGAAGTACTTTTTCAAAATTCTGCCTGCGAGGAAAGATGTGAATAATTTAAACAAGAGTTAAACAATTCAACTATTGTTTTTTTGCTGCAGTATCGTTTTTTTTTTTTTCGCATTTTCCTCACAACTCTGCCAATGCAAAATATAAGCACTATTTATTGATTTGAAAAATAAATACATGTACATAAATATTTATTTAAATCGTTGACATATTGCTTAAACGAAACTTGAAACATTCAATTCTGTATCGACAATATACGTTTGTAATTTCTATTTTGATTTATGTGAGAAATTCAATTTTCTTTCATATCGTCTCAACCACAATCCATTTCACATCAAATTGTTTTGTATTGTGTTAAATGAAATGTTTTTGTAAGCTGAATAGATGTGGAAAAAAAAAGTTAATGAAAATATTTCCTACGGTAATGAGGTATATCTATCAAAATAAGAAAGTTAGAAACTGAAAAAACTTGAGAGTTTCTTTATTTTTCAATTTCCTACAAAGCTTATAGGTACATCAAATTGGTCAGGTGATTACTTCATGAATGCAACAACCGGTGTTGCTATCATCATTAAACAGTCCGGTAAAAAACGATCATTAGTGAAACAGATGCAGGTGATTACCTTTCCAACTTTTCATTTCTACTTTCTCCTCATTTTCCATATATGCTCTTTTTCTGTGACTTGTTGTTTTCCTATAGATCAAATAAATAATGAGATATTCACTAGAGATCTCTCTACTATCTCTTCATATTTTACATTTAATATTTCATTTAAAATAATTTTTTCAACCATTCCTATATTACTAACGATAGTAGAGTGACAACGAATGCTTTCTAATCAAAATAGTAATAAAAATATAGTAAATTTAGGTAATTTTTGAACGCGACTGGACAAGTGCATATTCACATCGATTGGAGGATTACTTTAGTGGATGTGTTGAAAATGGATCGCAAGCAAATTTTTGTGAAGAAAAAAAAACATTCAAGCCTTCACTCATCTGTTCATATAGAATAATTATTCCTCAAATTACCTCACAAAAATAAATTTCTACCTACTCAATCAAATATGAATTCAAAAATTTGAAAAACTTACCTATTCACTGGTTCTCACATATTGCCGTTGCGTATTTTACTCCTATAATATAGCATTTATACCTCATTGTGTTATGAAAAACACAATGAGATCAATCTGAATATGAGATGATCTCATCCGAATATGCATTTTTTGACACCGATTAGCATAGTCTCCCTCATCCCTCAGTTTATTCGTTTTCATTTTAACTTAAGCACTTCTAAATCTCAACTCCAATTTACTGAATTTTTCCCATATTTCATTTGAAATTGTATTTCTTTTCACCAATTTGATCACTATTACATTATCGCTTCCACTTATTTTACATCTTGTTTACCTTAGAAAATATAATTTAATGCTTGCCGTATTTCGAATGGAGCCTCATCAAAGCTTTCATTCATTCCATTTGTTTGTTAGAATTTTCGACCACTGTTGTGATAATCAATGGATATAAAGTTGCATACGGCATATCTTTTATGAGATCTAATATTTTGATCTACTTTGTAAATGGACGCCATATGTTTCTAAACGAAAGCTGGTTCAGAAGTTCGATATACTCACGGATGCTTGCCATTTTCCGCAATACATATGGATCCTGCAAGATGTGATCTTTAATCATCTCATTCTTTACTTACAATGACTTCATCGAGGAGTTTCAGATTTGAGGAAACAAATTAGTTATAATACTCTTTTTTTTTAAGCACAAATGCTTTTTTGACGCTGATTAGCATAATATATTCATACATTTGTGTTCATGCAATATATAAACCAATCCACTGCATCGGAAATACATCATCGGAATCTACTCGCTCTCAAAACAAATTAACTCCCGCTTTTGGGCCGCATCGCTCTTAATCTCCTCTGTGCTAATAGAAATGCGTTACATAGTCCAGGCCCTCATCACTGCTTCACTAGTATAAAGAAGACAAATAAAATTCAATGATACACACTAATACGTCAAGCAGCTACCAAAACTTTTCAGCTACATTTCTTTTGAATCTTTAACAACCATCTAATCGAATCCTTCTTCGATTCCTCATTTTTTCAAGTGATTAATAATGATAATAATAAAAAATATAATTTATTTTAAGTATACACTTAAAAACGTCTACATGATAGATCAATCTACTACCATTGAAACACTGAAAACATGTTGATTTTTTGAAAAATATAAAATTCAGATAGTAATTATGACGAAAACAATCTTAAGACATAAACAAGAAATACAGTAGAAAAATAATCTAAGGACACAAACGGAAGGAAGTGTTTGAATAGAATGATTCGTATACCTAAACTAGAACGTAAATTTCCTAACACTACTTTTTGCAAGAGTTCATAATGCTTCGAGCAATGAGATCAGCTATGTAAGGAACACATTTCATGACACGGAAGTGACATGTGGATGAAGAAACAGTTCAGTATAAGTCTAACTATACACATTTAATAATCCTAATGTTTGAATATTCAGCAACAAAAATATATATATAAATAATCAACAACACTGAAGACTACCCAGACCACAAGTACATATCTGGTTAAAAAAACGCCAGCAATATGTATAAAGAAGTGACAGCTCACGGGTTCAACCGAAATCAATTCCTAATAGTTTAAAATAGAGGCAATTATTTAGAGGAGCGTGCCCATAGAATGAAAACATGGACTCTGTACAAAGAAAGAGCTCATACATAGGCAGCAGCTTGCCACCCTCTCTCGTTTGATACGACTTCCTCACCCTCACTACACACTTTAGAAGAGAATATGGCGGGAGTACGTGGAGCATCACCGTTCGAAGTTCGGGGAATTGAAGGTGTTCGCACTCCCGGTAGTGCAGCAGGTGATACTGTCGTAGATGTTGTAAAAGGTGAAAATACTGTGACTGTATGACGTGGAGGTGGTGATGAAGCACTTTCGCGTGTATGTTGTCGCGAACTCTCATAAATGAGTCGATCTCCACTTGTTGATAATCGATCATGCTGCGAGTCCTTGCTGCGCTGAAGCGAACGAAAAATTTCGGAACACAAATTTAAAATAATGTTAGAACGTCACTATATGAATAATATTCAACCAATAAATATGATATAACGGTAGTTTCATCGGAATCGTATGAGAAATAAAATCAAACAATTTAAATACCCCGCTCCCTTCATGACCAGCAGCTTAATAAATTACATAGTTATTTGGCTAAGTTAATTAGTAAACACATGGAGATATAGTAGACAAGCTTATTACACCTACACTTTAGAGATTTCACCTATCAACAATGAGTGTGTAACAAGGTAATCTAACTGCTACTGCCTCATGAAAGCCTCCATTGATTTTTTTAAAAATGTAATTCAAATATCTAACGACTAAATGAATGAAATGCTACTTTTTGAGGAAAAAAAATACACATGAGGAATGTGAAGACTCACAAAAATGTCTATTTACAGTATAATTTTTGATATATTACAATTATATGTTTTCAAAATAACGCGTTGTTCACAACCGCTATGAAATCTTAATACAAATTAATTTAAATCTTTTTTGTTTGCATTTTCAATTGTTTTTTTTTCAATTTCAATTTCATTTTCAAATCATCTGTTGATTTGAAAAACCTTGTAAACGTGGAGTAATCAAAATAAATTATCATAAAGATGAATAATTACAAATGGCATATGGATAAGAAATTTTTGGAATATTTATAGCTAATCCTTTCAGAGTTCGAGTTCTTGAAGAAGCAAACTTGTACTATAAATCTTAGGTGGTCATTGCGACTTCGCCATTTTCATGAGGAAAAACACAGAAGTAGATCAAATTCTCAAAACAAAAACTGTAGAAGCTGATGATCCTCTTGATAAATAAAGCCCTCTTACGGCTTCATTAACTATAAAGAAAAATGGATCGATGAGCAAATAAAACGAATTGAGCAATACCTCATCTAACTCACGCTTCAGTCGTAATTGAAAAATAAATGAGAACAGAGGTTTTTTCTTTTAATATTTAAACTATTCTTTATCTTACAAAATACAACATATTTTGAAATGATTTTAACGACAAAGATATTAAAAAGATGCCACGTGTTTGGCAGCGTGTCAAAACATTTCGTGACCTCGAAATTCTGGAATATCGTGGCAGGACCGTTTATACCTTTTAAGTATTTTGACATTATCACAAAATGTTCTCGAAATCAGTTATATTTGTATCAGATTCCAGAACAAGAACTATTTAGCCCTAACACTACAATTAACTGCTATCTAAGGTTTAGGTTACCAGATATCCATTCTAATAGGAAATGATCAAACTAAGTTTTTGAACTTCACTAGTGATAAAAGGAAAGCCGCAAGAGGTAGAAGCCAACAATTTGATGGTTTTCAATCAGGTAATTAACAAGGATAACTACTAAAATAATGACCTGAAATCTTCCTGGAAGGCTTCAGTCATACTACAACATTCATGGAAAAATCATGATAATTTAATTGTAACAATTCTTGTAATGTCCCGAAATTAAATAACACACTGTATAATCCTAGAAAACGAACTCATTAGTCATTTTGTGACTTGTGTGGTATGGAATACTTACCAATAGTAATGAGTGGTTTTCATAATTGCAAAACTGATATTGTAGTCGAGGACATAACTCAAGTGATTGTTTGGAATGGGTGAGAAATCTTTTCACCCTACTTGGTTATGAATAAATAATTATTTCAATGGAATAATTAATAAATATTATATCGATGAAACACTCGCCACTCACGTTCTTAAAAAGACTCAGTCGCTTCCTAATAGGCTCCTTCGGTACCTCAACTGACACTTCTTCACCGCAGTAGACACCTGCGCTGCTACTTTGCTCAACAGATTTTCGTCGACTTGGTATTCGTTGCCCCGTTCGAGTATTCTCGTCCTTGTTTGTCACAGCAGCAGATGCTTTTCGAACAAACTTCATCAAACTTATCGAATGCTCCTAAATTAACAATAATGAATTCATCAGCGAAAATGACAAAGTTCTTATCACATAGACACTAATAAGGATAACATTCGTACCATCAAAATTCTATATTTTGTAAAAAAAATTGTCTGAAAATAAAATTTGTCACGTCTACATATTAAATTGCTGAGTAGAATTGGAAGAAAAAAGAAAACTGACTTTTTGCGCACTTCTAAGGCGATCAGTATCACTTGGTAGTTCACAGTACGAGATATCACCGTGCTGGTGAAATTGAAGATTATGCTCAACGACAAAATTTTGTGACGTAGCTATTGGATCTCGAAAAGTGGATAACTCTTTTTTGCCTGCACAGACTCTTTCTGAAATATGCGATCACATTTGCTATTGCACTCAAAAAAAGCCGTTTCAAGTTAGAAGTGATGGTCAATCAAATAATTTCTTTATTTCATCCACTTTGCAAATCTATTTTTACATGGAACCTGATTCAGTACTGCATAAATTAGAGCGTACCATTGTATTGACTCTGGCTCATCACTGTCAGACTGCGTGCTCCGATATTACCGATTGAAACCGAATTTTTTATTGCCTCCAACGTTCCACTAAATAGCACCATGACCGTGTTGTAGTCTATTGAATATTTATTAAGCAGCGGTCGCAATACACCACCAGCAGACAGTGACTGTCGAGCACGGACTAATATAACCCTTAAACAGAAATATTTTTGTGCATGTTTCATAACTACATAAATAGGTCAACTGTCTGTAACGTACTTTGTAGGAGTACTACTAGGACTTTTGAATGAATAATTAGGAGGAAGAATTTCAACGGCAACTGTTACTACAGGAACAATTCGAACTGATCGCGATTGTAACGCATCAATCGCTTGTCTAGCCGGATCGATTGTGTTACATGTCTGCAGATTTTATAAAAAATTAATACCATAATCTATATTTTTGATAATATATCAACAAATACTCTTCAAATGTATACCTCAGCATCCACTGCCTCCGTTGCATTCTTATCCATGCCCAACATAACCGCCATATTCTGCGTCCACTGTCTCACGGAGATTGTCTAAAGAATGCTTGTAAGTGAATAAAAAGATCAAATTTCAGGATGTAATCAAATACACACGCACTGGATCGCTTAGCTTTACAACTTCAGTGTTACACGTGTCGCCTGTCATTAAACGGCAATATTTTGGTTCAGTTCGAAAAGGAGAGGAATGACGAAGCGGTTGGATAGTTGACATCTGGAATTTTCAAAGTACATCAAAAATAGATCGAAACAATAATCGATCAAATGAGGCATGCAATTGTTATCGTTTCAATGCAAAAGTTAGAATGAAATGCATTTTCCCTATACTTTTAGCCCTGCATCACTCCTACCACTTGTTATTTTTAGAAAATAAAAAACGTAAAAGAAATGAATTTGTTACGAGCCTAAAACTGATCATTAAAACAGAAATGAAAATAAAATAACAGAAAAATTATTCAAATGTTAAAATAAAAATTAACAAGAAGACTGTTTATTACATTTTTCAAAGTTTTAAGAAAAAACACTTTAATCTCTTAACTAATTCTACGCAGTTTATTCAGTAATGCAGAATTCCAATGACATAAAAACTACTACGCATTGTATTTTTAAAAGCATACTGATATCCCCAAATGTAAGGTAATGTGTAAAGTGTTAAATTAATCAGTTATAGTTGTTTTATTTAACTCACAGCCACGAACAGCCGAGGAATTAAGCTAAATGAAGCTCAATGTTAACGAGAAATTATAAGAAATAACACGAGCATCAAGCATAACAACTAGTCAGATGTTTCACAAACAAAATATGCAGTAAATTTTGACGCAAAAACAACCGATGTAACCTGTGGTAAGATAAGTTCATCATCATAGCAGTTGCAGCCTCAATCTACAGAAACGCTTTTGAGATTTTCTACGACTTCAAAACACCATATTCTCATACGATCCTTGATCATAAGCCTTGGTTATTGTATAGATGAGTACAATGAGAAAATAATATACATCTTATTGATTGAATTTGTCCTCATTCACTCAACTATAAGTGTAAAATCAATGAACGATTATATTTTGAGAAGCATCTCTACATTTGTATTTCGTCATCCTCTTAGAATGTATCATATTTTTATTAGCTGGATATGAGTGAACACTGATCAAACCACTGATTCATTATGTAACTAATACGCCATAAATTCATTAACGTAAAGAGACCTTATTTCATTTTTTTCTCGAGCCTCATGAGTTAAAAACTAATGATTTACGTAAGGATTCGCAATTGTTAGCAAATAAATTTATGGTGTTTTCTCTATTTATACAAACTGCCATCCAAAATAATTGTATGATAGTCACAATTTAAAAACAATGATCATTTCACTCCTTTCTTGTGAGTCTACATTGAAAATGTTGCTTATGAATCACTGAAGTCTTGTAGTAGGTATAAACGGTCATGAGGAAGAATGCCCTGATGGCGAATCAATCTTGTTCTAAAAATGTTCGGAGGAGTTACTAAGTTTTACTTGTAAGCTAATTATAACTGCATCAATTGATGTAATACTTCAGACAGCATAAAGAAGTTCATTAGCTGAATAATATTTCTATCCAAAATACTGAAGTATAAATTCACCATACTGTCGATACAAATTACAAATATAAAAATATTAGACTTAAAAAGAATAATAAATCACAAAAATATTAGATTAAACAACAGCAATATAAAGAGTCAATATAAATGCTTCAATTGTTACAAAACGTTTGATAACAACCAAAATTTACATAACATAACCATGCACTGTTTAGCTATAACAGAAACAATCACCATACAACAACAAAAACCAAAACAGCTGACAAAATCCGGGAAACGGAACGAAAAAAAGAATTTTGAAGATAGTGGGGATAACTAAGCCTACTGTCATAGCCTAACCTACAGATCATGGCATTTTTGAGCTTTCAGATGTTAATGGCGTTCCTTCCTACCTCTGTTGGCATAGAAAGTTTGTTTTGCAGATGCGGCAAAGAAGCGACGGCGTCCTAAGTCGACAACGACGTTCGCTTTGGAGAACTGAACTTCGCCGATGTCTTATTGCTTTTTTCGTAAGAAAAGGAGCACTGAGATGGTTGCTCATTTGAAGCCTTCTGCGATTTCGATGCTTGATTCATAGCCTCACATTTATAAGACGTACGTGAAAAAGCTACTGATGAATCTTCAGACGAATGTGAAGCGACCGGTTCACGACGCAGTTTTCGTGAGAACCGATCGAACCCGTGCCACAATAAAGAACGAAGCTTGTCCTTTTCAGTAAACTGGAAAATACATGCATTGCAGGAAGGGTCAACACCACACAACAACATATCACCAATATCACCACTACTAGTTATACCGCGAAGTTGTACATGCTGTATATTCCACCAACCTTTTTGCGATCCATAGTACACAAAATTGACAAATTGGACGATGGATGCCGATCGTTTTCGTTTAACGATCGTACAGCATGGCTTTCGGGCAAATCTTCTATAATAGCAGCACATTTAGTCAGACATTTAGTCATCAAAATACCAACAATAATAGATTGAAAATTAAAAAAAAAAATCCAATTAATAGAAGAACAAGAAAATAAGAATACGACCAAATAATAGAAAGTGAAAATCAGTATATACGTAGGTCATATGATTGAGCGCAGAAATGATAAAAATGAAAAAAGTATCTTGAAATATACCGCGGAACTGCCAATGAATTGAAACCTAATCTGGTTGAAAACATGTTTCTCACAACTGTGATAAAAAATTGAATTCGTACTTAAGATTCTCCAAACTTCTTGGATAGCATGGATATTTACAAACTACGTTTCAAGTGAAACAGGTAATTCATACGAATAAATAGCAAATGTAACATATCGCAAAGTTTTGCACACTTTTTTTAATGTGTCTGAAAAATCACACAACTGTTCAAGGAAGGACCGATGTTACATCAAACACTAAGTATTTAGGCAACGGTATGAGACACTGTAGTGTTACGGAGGCGTCAGTTCGCGCCCGCCTCTAGGCTTACCAAACCCGAGTTGATAGATTGCTATCAAAAAACCTGCAGAGATAAACAGCACTGATATGCTGAAGATTGATTAGTTCAAAGATTTGGGTAGAGCAGAATCGCATCCAATTACAATGATATCATATTGAAAATGAGACTCATAAGGATTGATCAATCCCAAAGCTTATCTTGCTTTACCAATCATTGCGTGGAATACTTAAAATATCGCTCATCAGCAGTCGCTTTAGTATTGAGCTTTGTTTCTGAATTTTATCCACAACGAGGAGTAAACACGAATAGATGAGAATTAGAGCATTAACAGCAAGAATAACATATTAATTAAAATGGAGAAAAAAAGACCTCCTATGTCAAGACGATGTTGTCGCTCATCCTCCTCTGCCAATTCTTCATCAGAAAATACTGGCTGTACACCACCCGCTCGTAAAAACCGAGGCCAGCAATCATATTTGAGCAAATGAAAAATCTGTTAAAAATGAAATATTACACAATGGCATAAATATTGATTGGTCGGCAAAATATATTTCGAAAATTTGAACATAACCAGACAAGAATACCAGGAAACGACAACTCCGCCCCTAACACTCCTCATTTTTTGGGACTAACAATACAGAAACAAGTATCTAATTTTAAATTTCAGATATTCTTCATTTTTTTTCCTCAGAAAAAGATTTCAAAAGTCATATATTCATGATTAGTAGTGATAGATTTCAAATTTACTCTTTATGCAATGTGAACTTTAACATCCACTTTACGAATTGCAAAACAAATACTACGTTGTTGGATACCAGCAGTACGCTAAACGTACTTGTTTGATCACGGACCCTTGATCGATATAGGAGGCTAACCCATAAAGGCATGTGAAATTGTTAACACAATTCACTCTTTTTAAATTTCGACCATTAAAATCAATATGTGAGTTCACAGCGATACATAAACATTATCCTTATAAACTATTTGAAAAGCTACAAACTTCTGGGCATTTCATATACTGAACAGCCACCATTTCAACTCGCACATACCGCACGCTAGAAAATCTATATAAAGATAAATAAGTTACACATCTATTCACTTCTTTTTTTAACTCCTTCATTTACCTCTTATATTTATGTATCCCTTTAATATATAAGTAATATATGTGTATATAGATGACGTAATTTCAAAACTACTTAAGCTTTCAATATTGTGATGATTAGTTAAAATGATCGAATTATAGAAGCAGAAGGCTACATAATACTAAATAACAATGAAGTCATTAATTCCAATCTTGTATTACCAGTTGCCAATGATTTTTAATCGTACATTAATTATCCTTCCTACTAATTTTATTACTATAAAGTGTGATGCATAGAAGAAGCGAAAAACTATCTGTACATTAGTTCATTTTCGTGGAAACTTTATGGATTGAAGCGAAGTTTTACACGATTTCGAAAGAGTATAATTTATAAAATATACAGATACGATTCAATTGCGAACTCTGGATTGCATCGAGCATACTTAATCGATTACACTATTGTCATAATTATAGAATAGAATTCCTTCAGGGGAGTTGATACAACGAATTAGATTCTTATTGTTGATTGTAATTATGCAACATACCTGATACTGAGCTAAATCAAACGTGTTGCGAGGATATTTGCCTGCTTGCATCGTTTCTCGAATACGCTTGCTGGTTGAATTATCCACATTCACCGGTTCGGCACTGTTTGCTGCGAAGTGACGTTCGTAGATGTGCTTAGCGAAGCTAGCACGTTCCATAGCCTAAAAATAATTTTGATCTAAAGAAATAAACATAAACACGCCTATGTCCCACACGAATCATAGAAATACTCGTCTACGAGTGATATCTAATTGATATACCTTATAGGTTACAAAATTACTGTTTTTATATTCTAAATTTTTATCAGAACTTAATAATCAAAGGTTCCAGTAGAAGTGGAAATTTGCAGCTGTTGAACATTAATGACTTAATTGATGTCCAAAATCACAAGACTACGCATAACTCAGAGCTTATCTTTGAAACCATCACGGAAATAATAATCGATAGTTCATTTAGTGAGAAGAACTATAAAAACATTATTGCATAATTTTAAAACTTATAATGTTGTCTCTAATGTTGTTAGATAAATAAGGAGTATTAATATTTAGTCGGCATCATGCATTTTATGTTTGGCTACACAAGTGCTTTAGTTAATTCTAGGATTTTCTCAAAGAAACCTCAAGAGTGCTTAACACCACAGGTCTCCCATATTATATTCTGCACTGAGAAATTTTATCTAAACGATCAATACTATAATGGAACACTTCTAAGCTAAATCAGTGAAATTAGGCGGCAAATCTCTTGATATGAAGTGAAGGATTCAATTGACTGACCAACCAACCTTGGTTTCATTATTGAATTGCATATCACGAAACCGTTCCACTGCCACATAGAAGTTCAGATTTTCAGCACAAAATTGTTGCTCGAGGAATAATTGAAAAGGCTGACGCAATTTTGGATCACGCAAAACCCGTTTGAAGGTCTAAATATAGTCGAAGAACAGATAATTATTATCTATATCCAGAAGAATTAAAATAAACCTTAAGATTTACCTTCATATCCCGGCTGGCATTAGTTTCAGGAAGAGTACCACTAAGCTGAAATGAATTACTTTAGCAATCTAAGCGAATAAATAATACATATGCTTGACAATATGCACCTAAATGGAATAACTTTCTAATTCAAACGATTTTTGACATCTGCCCAACTTCATTCGTGATTATAAATATTACAATTTTTTTGTCTACTTTCCGAAAACGGTAGAAGGTAGAAAATCCTTAACAGAGATTATATGGAGGAATGGAGAACTAAAGAAACGAAACATCAACCAATTTATTTTATTTTAGAAACGCAGAAACTAACAAAAGTACTTGAAAGAGAATCTTATTTATACAACTTAGACTGCTCAATCTTCGCTACAATTAAAAAAAAATTTAATACTATGGGGTATTTGTACCCAACAATAGTATTAGTACTTCCTCAAGAACAAAACCAACAATGCAAGACGTATCAAATAGGCACTATTTAATCAAGAAGTCAGATCAAACATTTAACTCATAATTCTGGTTGAATCATCAAAATAATCTTTTGAGACATCAATACGAAGAAATTCGAGAGCATAAATCATCCAACAAATTGTGCTACACAAAAAAAGTCATACTAGACACATTTCAACCCACCTAAACACATAGCTTTTAACCTTGTTTAATTTGTTATTCTAAAATAATTTCATTAAGATTGAAAGTCAAACGAACCGCTTCAAAATCCGGTACATAGCTACTTGTAGCTGCGTCTACCGTAGCGGCGGCGTCTACGGCTGATGCCAGCCGCTCGCCGCCAACGTTTTGCGCCGTCAAAGACGTCGACAGTGTCCTCTGCTCGTCGTAAACACGGTTCTTGTTTCTGTTCTCGGATGAACAATATTGCACCGATCCACCACAGCCAACCGCTCCAGCCAATTCCTCGTCCACCGCACCGTTGGTGACTAAAGAAAAGTCAGTAGAATCATCTCTTACATGAACATGAAGGAAGGCTCAGATAATTATCAAATGACGATGATACAGCGTTTGTTGAAATTATTGGATAACAGCTATACACTTCGTCGATGACAGTATGTATATTTCCTGTTCCTTATACCATGAGTGTCTTTGATATACAGCTTTTAATGACTCATTCAAAGATGTGTTTCCAATAAAGAATAATGGGAGGCACCAAAACTTATCTATTATAACAAATCGAGTACCTAATTATATGCTATAAACGCGCATAAATAATTTCTTATTTCACCTCCACTGAAACGTGAAATTGTACCCCATAAAGAACTATCAAAATCGAAAACACATCAATTCAAACCGAAGTAGACCAACGTAATAACCGAATTACCGATCTTCAGTATTTTGGAATAATTTCCATAATGTTTATTCCAAGCATTCCAAAAAGGAGTGAAACTCATTCAGAGCATGAATATGTTAGGAAACAGTTGAAAACAAATTTTACACTAATGAGAAATGAAGGGTGAATTCATCCTTCGTTTAAATATAGGAAGAAATAAAATTTTACACTTGAAAATTATTGCTTACCGTTGGATAGCCGGAGCGGAAGGCTAAGTTGAGGTCGGAGAGCGTAGTGCGGAGATTGTCGGGGCGAAGAAATATGACAATGCTGCTGCTGATGCTGCCGGTCACTGCTACCGACGTCAACTTTTGAAGGATCTCCCGACGACACTGACGCTGAAGTGCTGCGTGATGTAGTGGCAAACAAGCACTGCTTGTTGCTAGTGCTTTTGGTTTCGTTATCGCCACAACAATGTTCAATAGTCGTCAAATTCAAATCGGCTGCGCCACGACGATTGCACAGATTCAACTCGTCTACTTTCACAGCCCTCTTAAAATCACATTCATAAATCAAGCTTAACCAAAAAAAGACAAGAGCACAAAAAATAGAATCGAACAGAGGGACATTTGGGCAAGAAGAGTTAAACCCACAATAATTAAGAACTGAAACCAACATATTTAGGAAAAGTAATTAAAATTTAGACTCAAACTGTTCATTATCATGAGCATCTCAATATATAGATTTTTTTTCAAAACGCATCTATGAATAATGAAGTGGAAAGAAGAGGGTCAATTTTGTTTCCTTTTTAATAGCTGAGTGACATTTGAGTACTTTCCTGCATACGAATAACGTGAGAATTATGAGAAACTGCATCTTCCCCCCATGTTATTAAGGAATTAGGTTTAACAACTAATTGGATTGAGCAAACAATATCTAATACACATATCGCCACAGTGCTAATGATCACGAGAGCTTCGGTAGTACAATCGGTAGAACACAGTGAGGATATCTGTTGACACGGGTTCGAGTCGCAACTGATGTGTCAAGTTTTTTGATTGATTTAGAATTTTATAGATATTAAATTAACAAACATACGATCTTTATAATCTATCTATCTACCATGGTTGGTAGAAAAATAAATAGATCACTTTGAAAGAATGAAAAACATTGTTTGAACGAGAATTCATTTTGCCTGTAAATAAGGGAAAGCAAGAAAAATTCATCAGAGTACTTGTGATTAGGAAATCCTTTTCATTTTTCAGTAACGGCAAGAAAAAATAGTTATAATTAATGATCAGCTTAGATGTTACCTCAAACTAGGACTTTGGAAAGAGGAAATTAGGAAAAGAATAGCATATAGAAGACAAATGAAGAAAAGAAGGGCGACAGAAAGAACACGTGAAGTCAACGGCACTGATTTTATTAACAAAAAAAATCGCTTAAATCACGATGAATTCCGCCAATATTTAAAGTACAATTTAATCGATTTACATTTAATGAATTAAAGAAAACTTGAATAATTATAGATTAAGTATGAGAATAAAAATGATTATGAGCATAGAAGCTATTGCGAGGAATTTAGGCCTAACTGAAGTCACCTTTATTAAGATAATCTGAATTTTAAAAATTTTGTTGTTGATTAGCGTTGAGAACATGTATAAATGAAACCAGAGCGTCAAGCCCCATTGATTATTAATATTGATTGGGCATAACTAAAAAAAAACTATTCTTGGCATCTGTATACAAATCTATACATATGTGCATATTTATATGTGCATACATCCATATATATGTATACA
>KN716269.1:269655-290165 GCA_000816705.1 Dictyocaulus viviparus | reverse complement strand
GTATAATTTATCATGTATGTATGCATCATTAATATGCTCTTTTCTGTACATTAGAGTAGTCGTTAAAAAAAAGAATGAATACGTGATATATTAGCAATACAAATTGTTGTTGTTGTTGCCTCTTGAAGTAGACAGCAACGGATGGAGAAGAGCGAGAGTAAGTAATAGTGCTGCGAAGGCTCAACCTCCAACAACCAATTAACCAGAGCGGTGAGTAAGGCGGCATTCTGGGCAACGACCGACTTTGGCGACGCTATTTCAATATCATAAATAGATGCACAAAATTATTCAGAAACAATGTGGAGGGTGTATTCAAGATAAAAAAAAATCGGTCCCCATTATTGCATAAATTTCTGGATTTCAGGATATTTGATTCAACTATACAACAGCATTTGCGAAAAGTAAAAGCAATTGTCATCAACTTTTTTTTTTGAGAATATACCACATGAAAAATTATTCCAAACGAATCAAAAGCGAAATATTTCATGTTATTGTAATTAAGGGATCGAAACTAGAAAGTTTAATATGAAAATCCGATAAAATAAGCGCTAGAATAAGCAATGAAAGAAAGAATAGATAGTGTTAAACATTATCCAGAAAGGTATGAAGGAGGAAACGTCTGCCTCGCGGAGAGATTAGACACGGAAACTCTACGTCTGCAGTGCCGGAAAAGGCGTTCCGAGCTTCAAAAGGATCGATGTAGGAGGAGAGCCGCATCGCACCCGCTCGCGACACGTAGATATTGACCACCCAAGTAATTTATAATTAATAATGTATCTGCACGTTTATAATTGTACAACATGATCGAAGTGCCTCGAAAAAAAAATCTTGTAATTTCCCAATGGCATCAATAAGAAATGGCTTAAATGCCATTTGCTTGGTGAAGTGTTAACTGAAGAATATGTGATGGCGTAATGAATATGCTAACACAAAGACAGCTTCAGAACTAAGCCACAGATTCTGCCTAGTCGAATGTGGTCAAGTAACATAGCTGCAAAAACTTTGAAGAAACAAGTGGTAAGCACGATTAAATGTGCAGAGGAAAAAAAAACATGAGAAGCTTCAAAACAAATAGCAATGATGATAAGCAGAAGAGTAAGAAAAAGAAGGCGTAGGAAACAACTATTACAAGTGATTCTTGGGACACACTTAATGGTGATAACATTTGACTGTTTCCTTAAATACTCTGTCTCACAAGCTTCACATTACTGTGAAGAATTTAAGTAAAGTTGGAGAAGAACCAGGAAGCCAAATGATTGAGAGCAGTGGATGAATGCAAATGTACTACACAATTTGGATTTTTCAAATTCTAAGCTTATATTGTGATCATCCAACAAATCTGGCTAATTAATGCACGTATTCGTGTGGGTTTAGGAATATAATTTCAAAAATTATCAATGTCACTCTTGTCACGGTTGAATTTATAGATTAAAAAACAGATGATTCCATAGAACTAAGCGAAATCATTTCCTTAAGTATGAAGCTCTAAAACTCAACGAACCTTTTCATCCGACCTTTCTAAAATATTACTGCAACAAACATCTTTGACTTCTCGCACAGAGTCGTTCTGAAATCTCAAGTATTACAAATGATAGATCTATGAAACTGATATATGCAATGGAAAATGGATATAAACCAAATGAGGGTGTTATCCAGGTTCTGTTCCGTGAAACCATACCGTATTTATTGTTCCTGAATTCACGCGATGTGGCGACTCAGAGAAAGGAGCAATCAAATTGCAGTTGGCTTTGACGATAGCCGACATAGTTATCGCCTTTACACGATTGTTTTTCCTCAAAGAATCGCGTGTAGAAAGTTGGGAGAACCGCAAACTGTTCTCATTCAATAATTCATCCATTTTATCAAGTTTCTTTTTCTCCAATTGAGCTGCAGTGCGTCTTCTCGAATCACGAAGAAGAGAAACACGCTCAAAACGACAACGACGAGAGTGGACCTTCAGCTCCTTTTGACATATTGCATCTACACGATACTGCTGGCTTGACATCTTAATTCGATAATCACCAACAAAACGTTGCATTTGTAGAAAAAATTCACGAAAATCATGATTAAGATACGAAAAGTTAGGCATTTCACTGTGTTGAAACTACGTTTGATTTCCTTCTTCTTTAGTACCTGTTCAGTTATCTAATCTTTGTCGAATATTTAATGCAGTTTTTTTCACAATGTATGTTGTAACTACACATTTCATTCCTAAAATGAATGTAAACCAAAACTTGTGCTATTCTAAAGGTAAAAAAAAAGTTGTATTTTCAATATCTTTCACAGGATCGAAACGAATGCAACAAAAGTACTACTTCGATGTACAGATTGTATCAGCACTATGGTGTTAGATCACAACGGTAGTTTTGTGCATAGTGCAATGATAACGCTAGTTTTTGCATGTTGCCATGAAAACACTACCCTCATGAAACTAGTGTCCATTACACCTTAAGTTCAGTGTTACACTCTTGCTCTTATGTGTACTCAATGAAAGCTTCATAGTTAGATGACGAGGCATAAATCCCATGAAGAGGAAGAGAAGCGTGCGATTATCTTTAGATACTAATAAAAGTAATATGCAATATAGAAACAGTAGATTCTCAAATCTCTGTTTCTTTGATTACTCTTAAAAATTTCTCCTACAACATTTCAAAGAATATTCATAAAAAAATATTAGTGCAGAAAAAAATGCTACATAATTCCAGCAAGCATGTTAATGAATTTGCATGAAATTTTCCTCGGAGTCAACGATAAATAAAGATTCGGGAAACATTTCGATTTACTAACTAATATAGTACAGTAACAAGAAAGAGACAATAATTCATTTGATCTGCAAATTAATGTGACATAGTGAGCCGTTAAGCTGAAACTTAAAGTCACGCATAATTTTACGTTGATAGCCGTTTTTTAAATGATAATTATAAGCATATATGGAGAGATAACAGGCAAACTAATCAGGGTTTAATTACGTCTGTTTTGATTAATACTGAGTCACATCGATTCCTAGTAAAGCGCATGAAAAAATGATGTTACTTTTACTCTTGTTTTCTGAAAACTTGCTAACAAACACAGGCAAAGAAAACATTACGTGAAAAAGTTCTCTACTTTGTTTCGAAAAACAATTTTATGACTATTATTTTACTACAGAAACGACTACATGACAGAATTTCGACAGTTATACTTCAGTGTCTAATTTTTTTTTGTTTTGTTATGATTGCGTCAGATCATATGACAGTTCGACAGGGTAAGAAAACAAAAGCAACCAGTTTAAAATATATAACAAAACAGAGATACCATCATCGGTTCAACACGCAACTAACGATGGCTGGCGGGAACGCGCATGTTTAAATTCAAATTGCATGGATGCTCCTAATCGACCTATTGTTAACCATATGCTAAATGAGATAGATGCTGCTATCATTTTTCATACCGCGGTAAAACTTGACTATCATGAAAATGGCCAAATTCCATACAAGTAGATCCATGCATGCAGAATCATAGCAGCGCCAGCGGTGAAACAACGGTGCTCTAACGTTGGGCAATAGAAAATGAAACTAGAGTTTCAAAAGAAAGCTTTTCCACTAGCTACACAAAGATGATTTTAGAATGAAGGAAAACAAAATCTTACGTAAATATTCGCCCAAGTATCACCAATGTCGTGAAACGATTCATCGTCTTCGAAAAATGGATAAAGATGATGTTGGAGCGCTGTAACGTAAACTCGTTGATTTAGAAGTAATTCATACTTGCGATCTGGATTTCATAAATACATTGAAAAAAAAGTATGGGTATTTGCCTTGAGCTCAAGGGCAGCTCAAGTGCGATGCTTCGGAACCTGCAAGCTATTATAAAAGGGATACGAGAAACATTTATTCATAGCAATTATGAAAACCACACGGTGAAGACCAGTGATAGAAGATGACAAATCATCACGTGGAATCCACTTTTATTTCGATACTCCACTTTACGAGATCAAGTCTCCCATTTTTATGGAGTTTACTGGCACTCGGATCATTTGAAAGCATAAGGAGCAAATAATATGGTAATCGTAAGCCATGGTTCAAACCAGATAAGCACGCAATCAACATGATTCCTTAAGAACTCAAAGGCTTGGCGTATTCCACAGCTACTGATCATTATCAAATCACCCTTTGATCTTAATGAACTAATAAGCCTTGATAATAGAAGGCCTAGTGAAAATGCAATGAGTCCAATGTGAGACGTTATTAATATACTAAAACAGTAAAGTTTAAGTGTAGTCGTAAGTCCGATTCTCTTCACGTATAAATATTTCTTGAAGTAAAAATAAAAATCATTAAAATTATGCGGACTCCATCTAGTAAGGACATAAATTGGTTTCGCATGCGAGTTCAAATTTCGAGAGGGAATCGTTCTGTGTTTAAATAAAAGCAGTTAATGAGCAGTGTGTCTCGGTTTGTTTGAAACACTTTTTATAGCACATGTAGATATATCAGTGCTTAATTGAAACAATAGGTGAGACGACCTCGTGAAAGTACCATCACTCGCTACTTCGTGTGAAAATCGATTAAGAACTCAATTGTGTTGTGTATGACATTTTCATTGAATAAGATTTACACTTTTCAGCACTCACTCGCCAGCACTTCGTGCATACTATTCTCTTTTTGCTTTGCATGGATAACGCTAGCTGTAATACCAGCTTTTGTTACGATACCATACCCGTTGGTGAGGCACAGAATGATCTTATGGTATGACATTCTCATAACTGCTTCGAAGTCGAATGTTTTCACGTGACGCGTCTTCATTTATATTGTTGAGAAGCTCTTTTTATTTTGTTTACTCAAATAAATGCATCCATTTAAATGAACTGAAGTTTGTTGTCGTTGACAGCATATTCAATTTCTCCAATCGATTTTAGTAGAATACACTTAATGAATGCACTGTAGTGTGTACACAATCTGTAGTACCTTCTAGTCAATGCTGCTTTTTAATTTATGAACAGTTCTTATTATCAATGCAAAGCTGAAAAATTTCGTTGTTACACAAACTTGAGTACTCGCATCCAATTGTATTTTACCTATGTGAGGCTGTGTTTATATCAAAAGAGCACATTTTCTTCGTTGTCGGGTGAAGGAGGATCAGAGAAACGGAGGTACAAGTGACCTTCGCATGTACTTCAAAAATAATTAATCCAATGGAAACATTTGATTGTGGTGATGGTAAGACATATCATTCAAAGATAAGATTCTCATTAGGTTTACTGTGGTTATAAGAGTTCAATAGATAGATCAAACCTCTTAAATTTGTGCAACGTTTCTGACGTGTGAGAGATTTGCGTCGTAAGTTGGACATAGTTAGCGCTGACAATGGTGATGAAGAATTATGTGATTGCGAAGTACAAGATAATCTATAACTATCCATAAACACTCAAGTGTTAATCATTTGGAGGCAGTTGACCACTGATTTTCTATTAATGGAACAGAATTCCTTGTTTTGAAAAGTTTTGGAAATGCTATTAAAGAAACTTCATAACATAAATATTACTTCACACAAATTTCTTATCACATTCAAGCTCCTTTAAAAAGTCAAAATTGTGATTTTCTTATTCAACAACAAAATTTACTTCTACAGAAGCCGCAAGAACTGTAAGGTAAATTAATATGAACAAAGGCGAGTTTAAAAACTTTAAAACAAGCAACTCACATCGCCCGATCAGGTTTCACTAGTTCAATATAGTCGTGCCGATGGTCAAACGACCAACCGATATGTTTCATCTGTAAGGAAACCACATTAACACATAACAGTCGGTTTTTCCTTATTTTCCTCAGTTTCCATTCAGTTTTGAAGCAAATATAGGTACGTTTCTATAAGTAATTTTTTCAAAGAAATGAGCTATGCTATGATGAAATTTCACAAAGTTGTTTATTCAGATATCAAGTATTTCTTACGACTATGGTATATATTCGTTACTGTGAAGTGGAACGTGACAGAATAGATTTGTGAGAATTCAAAGGTCACTCTTTCTTCCTCTTAATTATAATTTGCATGAGATATGCTGCTTCATGTTTTCCAGCAATATGTTTGGTGTTCTGTCCTACTTAGGCATTGACCTAGTTGGTTAAATTTGCCCATAAATAATCCTATCAGAAACGGAGTTTCTTGTTACAGAAATACTCCTTCAACTACTGAGATCTCTTTTCATAACTATAAAGTCAATTCTATAAATGTTGCATAACTTGACTGCTATACGCAAAGTTTGCAAACATGAAAATTTTCTGTTAAAATGACGGCTTACCCTTACTGTTCTGAGTTCTATATCATAATATAGCCTTCACAAGTATAATTTATATGATGTTTTTCTGATGTCACCGTTTCTAATAAGGGTTATAAGTAGGATATCGCGTTATATAGTAGTTGAGGTACCACACTGAATGCACCCCTGAATCTGTTTCGCGACCGCCCCAGGCCTACTGCACATTCGGGGTCAGTTAATATCATAGGAATCTAAGTACGGCAAACATCAGTGGCTTAATGAAAAGTGGTGAACTGTATCGGCCAGGGTCGCATTCAATCACATGCATGATATTACGTTCAACACGAATTCGTAGCTGGATACTATAGAGATTGATAAAAGACAAAGCTAATTTACCCTAACAGAAAACTTCTTCGTAATAGCCATTTTTCAGAAATACTTTTAGCTGCAGATTCACTAGAAAATGTTACATAAGAATTAAAAATAACCAGTTATAACAGGAAATAGGTACAGTGCGAATAGAAAAGAAATGGTGAAACGTAATTGTACGAGGTCCATTCAAAAAAGTCAAAATCGAAAACGTAATTATATGCTGAATTAAGGGAATTTTGTTCTATCATTGAGCATAAAATTTAATATATGTGGAAATTGTGCTAGAGCATTTTCGACCAAAGACTGAAATAACATTAGCAAATAAAGTAAGAAACACTAGTAATTAATCATTAAGCAAACCAATACCGTTGAGCAAACGTCTAACAATGGCTGGGTTATGTATAATTGGTATGAGGCAAGATGGGTCATATAAACGCCTGACGATTGTTCATCACAGCACAAAGTAGGGCGTAACAACTTGATGAGTAGCCTGGGGTATCCGAATTATCAATATGATTCGATGGAACAGAGTTAGTCCTACACATCGCAAAAGAGATAATCAAATTGTTGATAACTGATGATGTGAACTGAAAATTTAAAAGTAAATGAACATGAACGGATAGAAAATAGGCGCGTCATCTCCCTCTCTCTTGCGTATCGCGATTATGGTAGATCAAATAAGTTAGAAAAAACAACTGGCATGGATTCAATGAATATAGTGTGATCCAAATCTGCTTGATTGAATCATTACATAGTGGATATTGAGATACTGTAGATATTTTAAAGTAAAATGTTTTATACACCAAGAAAGCACAGAACTCTTGACACCTGTTTTTAAGAACATAAACGTTGAATCATAATATTGTTCTTTTTTTTCCCATACTGGAATTTTGACTACGATGAAAAACAAAGTAAATAGTTTCTTACTCGAAATGCCATTAGATATTCCGACTCATATATGGAGTCATACTGAACTCCAAGAAGTGTACGGCTGCTATCGATGTGTTACGAAAGCAATGGCATACGTTTCTGTTTGAATTTGTTTTTTTTTTCTGAACTAAGGTTCAGCTTAATCTATATCAGGCGAAAACGATGTCAACTTTGAAAAAATGTGATTGGCTGCTCAAAAACCACACTAACTATTAGTTCCATATAGACTCAATCCAACTTCTTTTCTGGATCCACTGTCTACAACATTATATTGGTATTGGTATATTATTAGAAATAATTTACGTATTTGTCAGAATTTACGAAAGACGTGTTTTGTAAAGAGGCAAAAATAACTGAAGGTGTTTGTTTCATAGAGCGTAACCTACAGATGAGAAAAAGATTACTGTTTATCTTTCTACGTAGAAAAATTGGACTGTAAGCTTTTGACCACGTTATTTAATGAAGTTATAGATTTGAATTACTCACTTGATTCCATGATTAGTTAGCACAACGTTTTTACTTGTTTGACGTTAGCTCAACAAAATAGGATTTCGATTGAAATGGAGGAAAGGATTCAAGTGAATTGAAATGAATCGATTTGTTTATTGCGGAAACAAATTCTTACTCCCGTTCACTGTATGCTTTACATTATTTTTTCGGCATAATATGATAACTATATTGTTCAAATTTCTTTGTGATCTGTAGTTTCCTACATGCACTGATTTCAATGATAGTGTTTTTGTAGGTAGTACAACCTTTGCCAGCTGTCCTGCATTTAGTGTATATCTATTTTGTTTGCTTTTTCCTAACTCTGTATTAAAATAAAACAACATGAGTTTGTTTTCAAAAGTTTCGAGGTCAATCAACTGTTAGAACAATTCCGCTCATTCCAATTACACATGAAAACACGTAATGTAACAGAAATCGTTATAGATCATCAGGATAAACACCAAAAAAATTTCTTAACTCATAACGTATTTGTGAAACGTAGTATAGTTGGTGAGAGAAGAAAATGAAGAAACGTTGAAGAAAAAATGCTTTAAGGCTAGCTGATAAGTCGAGAACGCAACCACTATTGCCAGCTGGATCCATAGTCTCAAGAAATCATACCTATTGTGATCATTATAGAACCTCATTCTCGTGTTTTACTTCTTTACCGCATGAACAACTGTATTTGCAATATGTCAACATTATTATTATTATTTGTTAAGAGTAAAGTGAAATTCTAGACATTTAAAATTTTCAGCTTCTCCTTTAGATTCGTTTTCGCTCTAACTGGATTCACCACTGTTGAACTAAGATAGTTTCCCTCCTTCTATGTTACATTGTGATTTTACTATTTTGAAACCTTTGAGCAAATCAAACCGTTAGCTTTTGTTCCATTTAATGATTTTCGGTACAGACTTTATATCCCTCATATGACTGCAATTTGATAAAATTCTACGTCACGGTTTTTTCGCTGAGTGTCGCGTAGATTCGGAGATTCATGTATGCTCATCTCAGATTTTTTTTCTTGAATTTTAATTCATCCTTCAACACCACTCAATTCTGTCAATATTATTGTTTGGTTCATAAAAATATGCTATTGTTATCTATGAAATATTGTGCATCTCGTTTTTGCCTTAGTATAACGGAATAAGCTAGCCCCAATCCTTGACTTGCGAGGAACTAGGAAGTCGCAAATAGATTTTTTTCTTCCACATCCTCACGAACGTTTCACATGGCATAAATTCAAAAAAAAAACGTTTTATATGTAATGGTAATATGAAAAAGTGGAAATGTGTTCAGTGTAAGTTTATGATGTTGTTCTGATGGTAGAAGAATCCTTTACACATAAAACAAATCCTAACGTGAACCGGAGCGAGTTCATGCTCACGCTTAAATATCTTTGAGAGTGTAAGTGATCTATTAAGTGTTCAATGTTCATTCTTCTTGCAATAGCTGAAGTCATGAAGCTGAAATGAAATAGTCATAAGCAATCACGCATCTGTTTTTTCCATATCTTTTGATAAGAGAAATCACAGTTGTTAAGGAGGAGGAAAAGATGGAGGAAAATCGTAAAATTTTTTACCCTCTTGAAAAAATTCATTATTTCACTGCGAATCTTTGATTGATTATGATATTTTTTTAATAATCAGAAGTTTTAAATATATAAATGTAATAAGCCAAACTTCTGGAAATTACTTATGTCCTAAACGTCAAATCTAAACGATATCGGATTTTGGCGAACATATCTACCATGAAAAATGTAGTTGTTTTCTTCAAACACTTTTTGGTAGCTAAATGCTCACAAAATATCTTGTAGCTACAGAGTGACGAGCGCCTGTTTAGTTAACGTTTCCATGAGCGCTTATGTAACAAACAGGACAGGTTTTTTTAATAGAGTAAGTGAGGCAGAATGACCTTCTGAACTCTCGTTATATTTCGATGAATCTCGTGGTTGATATGAGTATGATCCATTCTGCCAAAATTTCATTCAAATTTATGCAAGTCCGCACCAGGGTATTGATAAAATATGGAGATAGGAATTGTCCTTAGATGGGATGGTCCAATCCTGTCTGTTGTTGTTGCTACTCGCCCTTCTTCTGACGAATGTCCAATTTGGAAAGGGAGAACTTTATAATCGATATTACCGTCCTTCTTCTCCTTATTTGAAAAAGAACGAATATAGTTGTTAGCGACATTACAGTGTAAGCTAGAGATAATTTTATCCAATATATTTCTGGAATCACTAATCTTAATTTTGTAGCAGATTATCATCGTTCTGGCCTGTTATGTAGCAAAGCTTCGATAGGCATCGCGAATGCTTTCCCTAGCGTTCAGTGCTTCCGCCTCTCTTTTTTCTACAAAGAATTTGATTACCACTTCTTTCCAAAAGTTCCACAAGTGAACTGGTGCTTGTCTTTGGCTCTAGCTACTTCATCTTGTCGTGTTGAGTTTTTTTGGGATGTATAAGAAAATAACCAGTGGGGATACTTAATTCTAGCACTATGACGCCATAAGAGCAGATCCTAACTTTATACCTCCCACTTACATAACGCCCAGTTCGGCTGTGAAATTTTAGCAGCTTTTCTGTTTAGTGCTTCGCAACACTGCCGTATCGAAAGTTTTTTGTAAAGTAAATGAGAACTTTTTCAAGTGTGGTCATGCAAAAATTATCCAATATTTGCTTAGAGAGCTCAATATGGGATTCATAGGCAGCCTATCAATGTATCCCAGTGTGAGCGGTAGCTCTTTAATATGAGGCGACTCAAATATTTTTCAGATTTTAAGCACAAGCTTAAGCACGAACGCACCTATGAATGCACTTGCATGCATATAGAAGGTATGAGGCGGTGCTGCGCCACGAATCCGGAAGTCCATCCTCTTTATTCACCTGCGCCTCAGAGAGATTACACAATCGCTTTTTGTTGGCGATTTAATCCCGTTTGAGAAGTTTTCGGTTCCTCATACCTTGGGACTAGCCGTATAGAGACTATTTTGAGAGTGGTCCAAGCGTGAAATCAGTGCTAATTGTGCCAAACTTTCTATTCAACAACTGAAACAAATGAAGCCTTCCAGAATATTGACATATGAACGGTGAAATCTGTGCCTCTATAATAGCTTGCAGTTGTTCCTTGCGTTCTACCACTATTTGGCACAATTCCATGGTATTTCTTCACATTTCCAGATTGTACATTTCATTATAACTTATTCCTATTTCATTATTATATTGCAACAGTAGAGGGATGATTTTATTTCTTTATTATTACAAATCATTTTAGTTTTCTAGAATTATTTTATTTTCATTCTAAATTCCAGAAGGAGTTTGCAACAGGTATGTTTCTGACGACTACATGAAAAGTATAGAGGAGGTGCATACTGTATCTGCTTATATATGAAGGGGGCGGGGATTGGAGATGTTGAAATAATGTCCCTCTCTGATGTGGATACCAGAGGCTAATTGAGATATCGGTACCAGAGGTTAATTGAGATGTTGAAATACTTATGAACTTCTACAACTTCTGATATTAACCATTTTAATTTTGTTAGTTGTTGAGCATTAAGTACCAGTAATAAATATCAGTAATAGGTAGAGATATTGAGCAGTGAATTATTGACAGATAAAGGTTTTTGATAACAGAAGAGATAATGAGTACAGTTATTTAGTTGTCGGATAGAATAATATGAGGATGATTAGATAGAAAAGATTCGCTATTTCCTCAGGATCTTCTCTATAAGATGAGTATTTGGAATAAGGTATGCTTGAGTGTGTGTTCAAAATTTATGTTGATGATTTCTATTGCAAAGCTATCCTACGCATTCTGTCCTCTTAGATTTCAAAAAATTGCTTCGTAACATCTTTCATTTTTCAACATCAACTTCACTTCCCTCCTGGAGAATATCTTCTTAATTTCACTTTCACTATATATACTGTCTAACCGTGGTGCGGAGGTGCTCCTAGGAATTCCATTTCGACATGAAAACCTAGCCAAGAATTAACCCACCAAGAACTGCTGTTGTCATGATGCAATAAAATCCAACCCTCTAATCCATAAAGGCCAGTAACTCCCTGCGATGATGACCATGAGAATGCCTGAGCAGGGCTATTTCAAGAATTCAGGGATAAATCTACAGCTGCAAAACTTCATCTCACCAGTGTTACAATGTATGCAGAACACCACCACAATGGACTACAGTTGCGCGGGAAAGAAATGAAGGGAAGACTGCAAGGGCTTTCAGTACATCTGAAAAAGGGCCACCCAAGTATTCGAGTATTTTTATTAAAAGACCGCATTCCTTCAAAGAAGGATCGTTTCATAGTTATTCAAGGTAACAAGTAGGACATAACAGTAGCAACAAAATTCTTCTTTTCAAATTTGTTTCATTTTATAATGCGAAATAGAAGGACAGCATAAAAAAAACACCTATAAATGTAATTGTACAGTTTTTTATCCTCACAATATTGAGACAGCCCGTTTCAAACCAACAGAGCAATAATATCAAATTTCTAGGATTTTCTCATTTAAAAGAAAAATGACGGGGAAATCAATGAGGGAAATACCAAAACGAATCAGTTCGAAACAGTTTTAATTTTGCCTCTATTTCCGGGCGAATATTTTTTGAAAGAAACAATACCTTTCAAAAAGAATCACTTTGGGTCAATACAATTAGTTTTTGATCTGTAAATATTGTGATTTTTATTCTAGTTGTATTTTTTTTTCATATCATATCAAAAAGGAGGTGTATATTTGAGTGAAGTTTGATTTATTTGATAACGACAACAGGAGGACTTTCCTCAAGACTCAGTAGATCACTTTGTTTCATTTTTTGAAAAATTTTTGTTGTGCGCAATCAGATCGTATAAACATCATTGTAACAATTTTTTATATATAACAATGGTATGTAAATAGCTATACATCAAGAATTTTGATTGTATTGCTAATAGTAGGTGACGCATAATTTGAAGCGGCACGGTAGTGGTTGGTTCTCGATAACTGAAAAAAACGTCAAAGAAAAAACTTTTATTTTCAGATTAATAAATCATACAACTATTTTTTTTTTTTTGTTAAATTCTACCTTGCCTAATCGCTCTCTTCGGAAGCATCGCGGATACTAGTTGTAATGGTTCATCTGCATAGACTCGAGAACCCAGAAAATATGGATCTTCCTAAAATTTTCCGATGTAGATAATAATTATAGTCTGTTTTTTTTTCCGATGTTACAGGTGAAAATAATTTATCTGAAATGTCATTTGACGTCAACGATACAATTTAGAGCAAAGTTCTACTTTTTTTTTTGAGCATTCAAGATTGAAATCCTTCTAAAATGATTGTTGTAAACTTTCGCACTTCTATAAAAATTAGTTAACTAAATTTTAATGAGTATTACTTTTTAAGAATATAAGTTGGGTGATCACAAAGTGTTTTGTTTTGGTTCCCACCTATCATAAATAACAACTAATTTATCGAATTCATTCCTTTGAATTTAACTTTGAGCGTAGGAGGTTTTGAGTAAGAATATTTTGTTTTGAGTTGATCGTAAAATACTCGTCAGAAAAATGACTTTTTCTGAAGAATTTCAAATATTCAGATGATGTAACTCACCAGAAATCGTGCATCCACAATGTATCCAGCAATAAGTACTGCAATTAGTACTATCAATAGCGTTCTCAGCATGCTGTGTTACCTGCGTAGAATAGTTTTAATCATAAATTTTATAAGAATTTAGCGAATGATTCAAATATTAATGCTATAGAAACATATTCTATCAAAATGTTACAGTACATTTTTCGTTGAAAAAGAGAAAGTAGTCTGTAGAACTACTGACAGTTTATTGTGTCTTTGATAGGAGCTTAACGATGAAGTACAAACCGAAAAAAGACATTTTAAAATCATTTCTTCAGATTAGATCGAAGACGTCAAAGTCATAAAATTGCAAGGATGTGTAAGCTGTTCACTAATGCTGAAAGGATGCATCTCACTGAAGCGGATGCGAATAAGATCTTCAGTGTTGGCACTGTTTTGAAAATCTTCTAAATAGATACATTGTATAAGATTTTACATCATTGTCTACTAAATAGTATAAACAGTTAATGACTGGTTATTATTGCTTAACAAAGATTACTTGAAGTGAATTAGATGATGACGTATTTTGCCTTGATATATATACATGACGTCAGAGAAGAAGCAGTTTGAATGTGACACTACATGAGCTCTATCGTTTAGTAATTGACAAAACAACAATAATGCAATATTTAATGTGCTTAGGTATTACTAAAAATTTTGAAGATATTTGTAATTAAAAGACGCCATAGACGTTAACTAGTGGAAGCCCTCTACACTCAACACTCAGCTGATTAATTTAGTAAAATACTTCTTAAATAAAAGGTTATACATACATGCACAAGTAAGGTTATACATTGGTAAGGTTGTTATTAAAGTATATCGTTAATGAATATGATTAAATCCGCAGCAAAATTCCATATTGATGACGTCATAGCTGTAAAATATATGTAAAAGTCCTCTGTTGAAGTTTACCTCATCGTAATCTTTAATCGTCCGTCGAATAATGATAATTTTATGATTGTTTGTGTTGGAAATTTTTACATTCACATTATGATGGAACCTAGTAATGTTTTTGAGATCTATACATTGAAAAAAATTCAGATTCTTATTCGTGAGTACTATTTTCCTCATAGGTAGCATTTTCGTTTAAATAACAAAGAGTTTCAGCAGATGAAGAACATTCATAAGAAGAAGTGACCAATTTGAAAATAAGTAAAATTACAACATTTTCTAGTGTTATTTAATTAGCAACGTAAATAATTAGTGTGAAAGGTGTCCTTACTTTTATGAACGAACAAAGTCTATTAGTTTGCTAGAATCCAGCTAATTTTTCATCTAATTAACAGTAAAACGTATCTACTTAAGCATCTGAGCATTCTTACGTCACATCTGCTTTTCGCTTAAATCTAACTACGAACGGCAGAGAAGTATTTAATAAAGTGAGAGTCATACGATAATAGGAGGTTTCATAGCCCGCTCGGTGAGGTAGCATTAGAAGTTCTGACGAAGGTGTTCCTCATTGCTATGTCGTTGCATGAAGGAAAGCAAATTGAAATGGCATATCGTTTGTTATCGTTATTTATGGGTTTATCGTTTTATAGGTAGAGTTTGAAGTCTCTTTTTTTTTCTTGATTGAGTAAATCACTGATTACTGCATATCCTATTATAAGCCGGAAATGCGCAGATAAGAGTCATTAAATAACAAATAGGCAACGTGGGCGGTTGATGCATATCGCACTAAATGATCATTATCAATGCTATAAAGAGCATACAAGTGTGCATATAATTTAGTTGAGATTAGATGAGTTCATTAAAAATTATTGCTGCACAATAAAACACCAAGTTTAAGCGCAAAAAACAATGCCGGAAATTGTCTAGAGGTACTACATTACTTTGAGGAAAATTTGATCGCTATATAAGTCAAACACCATGAAACTAGAAAAATATGAAGAACTTAAATGAGCGGCAACAAGATTGAAGGATTAATTTATTTGAAGTAAGCTCAGCCTTCCTATAGGCGGAGCTATAAATGGCGTGCAGATTCGACAAGAGACAGGGCCATCCTTATTAGGCTAATAATGTAACCATTAAAATTGACTTGTCATTTTAATGGTGAATCTTAAATAACTAGTCTTATTATGTTTTCAACATCTGAGTTGTAACAGCATCTCTATCAGACATCGCTGAACACCTTCTGGTGCAATGCATGAGTGGAGTGCACTCATCCAACACTCACATAACAAAAATCAGACCAACTTTAGCATTTGGATATGTAATTCAACGCATATTCATTATTGCATGTTTGATGTGAATTTTGTTCATAATAAAAGTAAATCTTCTTTGAGGGTTAACTCCCTGATGACGATGGCTGTTCATTAGTGTCAGAAAACAATGCACAGCATGGACCTCAATCCCCAATAGATTGTCAACCAAGAATGAAACTCTTGCATTTTAACTCGAGTACCTTGTAAATAGTAAATGTATTCCTTAAATTGCCAGTCGTTTTTCTGAGAACTAATAATAATAACACATACATACACTTCATTGATACCTAACGATTAGCAATTACTTTGAGTGACAAAATGAGGATTCTAAAATTTAAGTGTATTATAACATGGGAATATAAAACGACCAATACTAAAGCATGTATGATTGGTGAGAAAATTATCGTTATCAACAGACCATACGTCTATCTGGTACAGTGTACTTGATTTCTCTTAGAAATATTTGCTATCAATCGATCGTATTTTGCATAAAGAGATCAAATATCATAGGCATTCAAATTTTAACGTTGAATTGTATGATTTTTAACGTTTGTGTCAATACATGATGAAGAATTATATATTTATCATCTACATTTTTCAATATTGAACAATATTTAGGATATGGTTGTTTTCTGTATTGTTTCGAATGCATTTTTGTTAATGATATCAGTGAATGAATAAAATGAGTGATTGTTTGACGTACAATCAACCCAAATGTCATTGATTTCGCCTAAAAAATGTAGGTAATCTTCTTCACCGAAATCAAACACGTCGCGAGCAGCGAATCCAATTAAAGCATTCTTATTCTGAGATATTTGTAGCACTGAAAATCTATAAACAAACAGTTAATTTGAATAATTCTTTGAGTTCTATTATAAACATCTACCTGTTGTTTGGAACGGAACCAACGTAGACGAATGGTACAGTAACACCATGAAGACACATTTTTTTCACCTCATGCATTGAATGTAAATGTGCAAAGAAAACTGCGATTCTTTTTCTACCATATGAAGCTCTTGACTCATAAATCCTTAAAGGGAAAATCTTTATTCTAAGAAATTCAATAACTAATTCACAATTTATACCGACCAATCAGAGATCAATTCGCGCATTTTCTCTAAACGTGTACCTTCACATTGATGCATATTGATAAGAATTGGAATATCGACATCCTTAAGAAGTTGATTTCATAATATTTCTATTAATCGAATTAGAATAGAAGCTTTTCATTAGTTAATTTCATTATAGTTGCCAAAGATTTGCGTTGAAAAATATTTGTGGAGGCGTTGAAGAATCTAATTACCTTCAGCAGCTTTAATTCTTTTTTGAGAAAATCCATTGCTGAATTAACTTTCCAATCAATGAGTAATGACGAGAATTTTGTTTCATAGTCGATAGCGTTGTTCAATTGTATGATTTGAGCACAATTTCTTCCTAGAATATTAAAATACTTTAAGCTTAATATGTTATAAAAAACGATTTCAATATTTTCGTTTGAATAACGACATTGAACACACCAGTTTTACTACAAATTCTTGTTGAATAAGCAAATGAGCCATCGTACGTAATATCGAACGCTGATTTCACTATTCGTCTATAGTCCAAATTTAACGACATGTTTTTACCGTAGTTTGTAAGCCTAAACAATAACAATGTTAATTGATATGTATGATTTTTCTTTTCTATTATAAAATGAGGTTATTGTATGAGGTAAAGCATGAAAATTACGAATATTGACCGATTGTGTTACTGACCTCAATGTTTGCATTCTACTGTAAAATATACAACCTCTTAATCTAGCTACGTACTTAGTAATAGAAGTGTAAACTGATAATAAGAAGTATAAACTGTAATATATGTTACATGTTGAGTCATTGTATTGATTGAATGCATTTACCACATAAGCATAGTGTGTGCACAGAAGTTTAATGCACAATCGTTCACGTTATTCTCGTAGTCGTGATTACCAAGACCAGCCAGAATTGGCACATTGAACGACGTCAACCAACCCCTCTAAACATAATACTCGTTACGGATACCATCCGATTCCGATTCGTTATTTCAAAACTCTAGACTCATAGAAATGACAAGAACAACGAAAAACAAAAATATGCATGGACCGCGACATTTCATTAGAACCTGAGTGGCACGCATTACCTCCACCAACACAGAAAGTAATGAAATTTTTTTTTCTTTTTATTTTCAACAAAACAATGACGTAAGAGGACAATTGAGAAGAGGACAAAACTTTATCTTCATTATTCGTTAAGAACAAAGAAAAAAAGCACGAATGATTTTTCAAAATTGTTATCTTGTTCGTAATAGATGTCTTAAGCTTACATGTTTTTTTTTATCCTTTATCAATATTATTATTAAATAAATGGCAAATTAATAATTACTAATCATAGTTTTTTATTAGGTGTTTTTTAAAGAAATTATAAAGCAAAATTATATTTCATATGTTAACTTAACTTCTAGTAGTATAATATAAGTAGTTTGTTAGGTTATTAATAAGTTTTTCAACATAAATATGTCCATGCCTAAATAAAAGAATAACGTATTACCTGGAATTCCTTGTACTGCTCTATATGACCGAAATCAGTTAAATCTCCATTGATTATTAAAGCTGCTGGTGGATAACGCATTCGATTTATTAAGCGATCCATAGCCTAGTGAATAATGAAATTCATTAAAAACTTATAAGTTTCAAATTGCTTACAATTCTTCCTTTGTCATGTTTCGATCAATATCGATTTTGAAAATTGATCAATCGATTGTTTTTTTATAGATGAAGAAAGCGATGTATCGTGTTGAGATGTGAAATCGAATAAGACAGATACTATGTGACTTGGTAGCACATTTGAAGAATATTCATACATCATACCATTCTGACACTTATTAATATACGCTTATCTTTTCATTTCACTTCCATCAATCGATCATCAAGAAAAGTACTGATCACTGGTAATGATACCAGTTTTTTTATGCATGAACTTTCGAAATTACCTGCCTCTGAACTCGATTAGCGTAACGACTCTCAATCTTAGTGCACGTCTTTTGTCCAGCTCGTGCTGTTTCGTTCATAAGTGGTCCAAATCGTAAATACTAAACAAATAATTACTTCTGATTGCTAACTAGAAAACGTGATTACTAAGGAGAATAAATCAAAATGAAGAAGAAGCTCTAAAGTGAAACCAAATAGTTATGGATTTCACATTATATCGATACACGTAAACTTACATAATCTAATCCGTAACTTTCTCGACATTTTTTCGAGGCTCGTTTACATGCGACGTTTAGAGGCTCACATTTGTAATGATACTGAGTGTCTCCCATGAGGAGTAAGGTTAATGTGTTATCGGTAGTGTTAAGCACTTCATTAACAGTTGAAGTGTTTCGCTCTGAAAACACTGTATGAAACCAGGTTTTTTTTTTCCAAAGTCGTTCACAAAGAAATGCATTTCATAGCTATTGATTGGTGGAAAAATTCATATTTAATACTTTAATGTCGATTTGTACCACTCGACTAAGAAAAATCTCTACAAATAAGCTTTGTAAAAAAAAAAAGCGGTAGAAAATTATTTTATGTTTATTCGTCACGACATCAACGTATCATAAATAAAGCGATATTGCTGCGTATAAGGTAAATTTAAGTTTACTCGTTCAATTAATAATGACTCATTTGAGTTCGTAGTTAATTCAAAGATCATAAATTATTCTGATTGAGGTTTTGATTAAATCGATGGCTGTAGTTATTTGATTTATCGTTTCATGTAGTCCTCAATAGATTTATTGTCTTAATAATCATTTTTTTTTAATAATCATTTTAAAAAATATTGCAAAAAATTTGACATTAATATTGCTTTATACTATGATTTATGTAATAATCTTTCTAAAAATATATGCTATATTTATTTTATAATAAGATGGATAAATATAGAAATGAGTTAGTTATACTCAATTGTATATGTGAAATATATGATAAGTTTTAGAGGGAAAATTTTAAAAAAATAATTGATTATCAATTTAGCCGAATCAATATTTTTATTTATGTTTTTATTCTACATATTGTTATTTATAAAATGTATTTAATGTGAATTTTTCATTAAAAATATAATAAATGTTTTTCTTATATTTATAATTATAAAAAGAATTATAATGTGCGTAAAGAATGAAATGTGTTAAATTATTTAAATGTAATTAAAATAAGAATTAATGACGTCAACATACCTGCTGATATAAAAATCAGAATGATAAAAATAACATAATATGAATATACATTATATTCATATGATTCTGACGATCGATGAGGTATAGATAAAACACAACGATATCGAGTTTAGTAAAGCTTCGATTCGACCTCACTATTTGAATTCAAACGATCTTTTCAGAGTTAAAAATTCAATATGATGAAATTCATGCATTCCTTTAAGCTCTATGTAAACTAAAAATCATCATTGTTTATAAAAACTATTGATTTCACAGAATATGCAACCAATACATCATAACAATATTTCAACATATTAAATAAACATAAAAATTTGTATGCTACATAAAAATATCAGCTTAAATCTAAACAAATTTACCTCTAACTCCGATAATACGTTGTTATTTTGATAAGTTAATTGATTATTTTACACAAAAATCGACGATATTTGAGGAATA
>KN716269.1:251068-269511 GCA_000816705.1 Dictyocaulus viviparus | reverse complement strand
ATCTAAACAAATTTACCTCTAACTCCGATAATACGTTGTTATTTTGATAAGTTAATTGATTATTTTACACAAAAATCGACGATATTTGAGGAATATCCTATGAAATTGAGGTAAATTTATTCAATAACTTCCTCATAAGAACTATTATTTTTCATAGTTGTATTTTTTATTATTATGTTGGTTTTTCAAAATACAATAATAAGTTCAATTAATTTTACAATCACCACTTACAGTATGGATTATTTATTATGTATCATTTCATAACTTGAGACTTTTATCAATTCTCCTCATTCGACCTCAATAAATTATACACGTTACCGAAAAATCTGACTTAATGGTTCACATCTAGAAGAGATTTGAATAATAGTAAGAAATTAAGAAAGATTTTAAGCTTATTACTAAAAGTACCATATATCAATCTCATATTTGTTGAGGAAAACGAGGTCATTTGATTAATAAATGCTGACGTTAATGCTCAGCTAATACTCATAGTGATTTGACCTACAGAGATATTTCAAAACAAAGAAAAAACGAAATTTTAGTAACGACTCAACCTGAAAACGATAAAATCTGAATCCTATTAGCACTAAACGATAGTACCTCAGTATAATAACTAGAAGTCTTGAATAATTAAGTGATTTTCGGTAGAAGCTTCATATCCTCAGAGGTACTCCGTAATAAATGAATCGATTTTTTGTCGACATCTAGTAAAACTTCGATTTTTTCTTTGCTCTTATAATTCGACGAAATAAAAAAAAAGTTTTGATTACAAAATATTAGCACGACAGGGGAATTCGGAAGCGTCATAGATCTAAACAAATGAAAATATCATAAAATATATTATTATAATTGTTGACGTTTGACGTTTGTCATCTAATGATTTGGTGAAAAATAAAACCTAATAATAATTACCTCATTGCCTCTATGAGGGATATTTATTGACAAATAATGACGAATAATGAAAGTTTGAACATTTCTTAAAATCCATTGACTATATAATAAATATTTACCGTATAATGATATTAATTTAATGAGGTATATGTTATAAATACATGAAAGCTACACGTATCCTCTAAGAACCTCTGTAACTCAACATATAATAACAAGATAGTTAATAGATTAATCGATAACATTGATCCAAAAATATTTCTTCCCTTGTTTTTTCTTCAAGAATAATTTCTTAGTTAATTAAAGTGGTTAAGATGAATGAATTTATTCTGTGTCAAGTAAGCACTTCGTTAAATATTTAAATTTTCGTAAAATATTTATCGAATAAAAATGTTTTTTTTTGATATCATATGACAATTAAATTTAAATGAATGAATATTAAAGTTATAAAAATGATGACGTCAAGAAAATAAAGAACAAAATAGAAATGTTGTTTTGTTGCTCTGAAAGTAAACAAAATGACAAATGAAAATCTTCTCGATAAAACAAACAACAAATATCGTAATCAGACGAATGATATTTAGTCATTTAGTTTATTTTTTATTTTTGTTATTTATAAGATTTTTGAAGCTGAGTAGAAATTCCTTTCGCTCTTGACATTCTCGCTGGAGTAGAAACTTTCTCTCTACCTCAATAGTAGATCAGCGTTCTATACCTCAGTTATCAAACTGTACTGAATCGAATAGTTGGTGAAATATGAAAATGTAGAAAAAAAAGAGAGAATTGAATGAATAGAACGTAACAAAGGGAAAAAATATATACGATAGCAAATTGGTAAGTGAATGCTATTTTTTTAGATGTCAAAATTTTAATAAAATAAATATTAATAATAGCTGGACATAAAGATGATATCACGTATACATCGTCATATGCATATAAACAACATGATGATGATATCGATAATTCTGGAAGAGTTCCAAAATAGATAAAGTGTAACACAACCTCATAGAGGAAAAAATAAACATCGTAACGTTATGTACCATGTGTTTTATTCGAAAAAAAATCTATGAAATTACAAAACAATTACAATAAATGTCAAGTATGAAACGTTTATTATATCAATTACTTCATTCGGATTTCGTAGAAGTTTCTTCAAGTCGCTTCGAGACGATGAACAGCATTGTACAATGAGTGTATACAACCTCACAGTCTACCTCCAATGAATTAAACATTTAAGTTTCTCTTCGATTTTTGAACGACAAATAGCTCGGTATTATGCAAGCTGTTCCATACTCTCATTACAAGAAGTAGAAACCCACGAAAGAAATAACTTCAAAATTTTAAAAATAAATTGGTTATAATTTCACATTTGCCTCAAATTCATATGAGCTATGATAGGTTACAATGAAATTTTTTTTTCAAAATTTCCTACACATCTTACTTAATTATAATTAATGACATCAGATGGGACTCTGAATCCTGTCAGATGCAGGTTGGAGGTACGCCTGAGGTTCCGAGCTTTGTGATTAACTCTGCTATGTGGGATGACTCAAAATGAACTAACACTTGCCATGACGTGAATATCTGATAGCTCTTTATTCTTCACAAATGATTCGTCGACTAATTATCGATGTTGAACGGTTGACGACGAGTTATTCACATCATGTATAGTACATCTCCAACAATTGCTTAGATTAGAAATGTACCTGTGTAAATCCAGAAAAAAAAATATAAACTTGCAGAAATCACTGAAATGACTCCGCACATCCTAAATAATGGTGGTTATGGAGTTCAGTTTCCCTTCTTCAAGTTGACATTTCCAATTAAAATGAGTGATTAACTAAGAGTTAATTAAAATATATGGAAAAGCTGAAGTGGAACAAAACTGGAAAAGTTGTAGAAAATTGAATTTCGCTGTAAGACTTATTGAGTGAATGTTCACCAACATACACGCTTTACCTCGTGATATAATTTACCTTAAACCTTCTAAATAGCTGATGAGTATTTCTCTGATAAAGCCTCATACTGATTATTGATAATAGCTGGAATAACGAGGTCACATTAACAAGGGATATTTAAATCCTCACAATATGTAATAGAAGACGTTTTTGATGTTCAACTTCGTTATTGGCCAGATATGTGACAGTAGACGATCAAGAACGTTACGTTCACCGTTTTTAACCGCAGATTGCAGTGCTCTTGTCGAAGTGTGAATAGTACATGGCAAACTAGGTACTGAAAACTCGTTAGTCTTAAGATCAAGGACACTTCAGAGTATCAGAAAAAATATCAAGTTGTTTTCTCTCAAATTTACATTAAACACATGATCAAAGAATGTTTCGCTTTCTGGAAACGAAATGACACACTATAAATACAACTGAATATATTTTTACTTCAGCAATAAACATAAACAAACGTTTCAATGACAATAGTTGATGAATCTCAAAAACAATACCAATATGGAAGAGACAAAAGTATCAAGAAAGAAAGAACGGTAATCTTCATTAAATTCTGAAACTCAAAACAGCTGTTGCGAAGCAATCCACCGATTCAAATTCTATGACCTACTGAATTAATTAAAAATTTCTTCTTTAATGTGACGTCTTTTAAGCTCCTAATGCAACACGACTGAAGTACTTCAGATACCTTAAAAATGACGTGGAGCTGATTCAAAGACGATTTTATCGATTTTTTCGATTTATATTCAATTTCGAATCGATTTTTCAATGTGATATCATTGCTACAAATTTTTATAATGATAATGGAAGATATTTCCTTTTATTACATCTAACATAGTTTCTCACTTATTATATGTGAAGAAATTTATTAAGCGACGATCATTGTTTTGTCAGATGATAATCAACTAATGATGGGAAAGTGAGAAAAATATACAACGTCATTAAAGTGACGTCACAAAAAAATTGTTAGAGGATTTTCAGGAAAAACCTTACGTAGGAGTCGATTACAGCTTTAATACCACCTTATAGTAAATAGAAGATCTTGCTTAATGGATTGTCCCAAAGTTCTATACGGAATCCAACCATTGCTTCCTACACGCTAAATTTTTATTCACACGCAAAGAAGAGGAAGCTGCAGTTTAAAAAAAAACGAATTCCAGAATGAAAACAATTTGGAATTTATGCAATTGTTTAGCTAGGTTGTGTGAAGATACCGTTATTGACTACATTGATAAAGGACATACCGGCTAATTAAGCACCTTTACGATAGCGCAGAATACGGCAAGAGTTCAATAATTAGTAAGAGATGTTTGACTTCAAGACCTTTTGAGTTGATACGCCAACGTGGAACAGCAAAAGCTGCAGGCAATCACCGGCTAACGACAGAACTTGAGAAACGCCGCAGAGAAGCGATAAATGAGGATCTTAAAGAGAGAAGAGCAGAAGTGATAAATGAAACAGCTGAGATTGGCAAAAGCATACGCAATGCCCGCTGATGCTTCTCGAATCACAAGACCAAGACGACTGCTTTCTAACGCCATTAAGGAACACTTACCTGTTCTAGAAAGGCGATGGAGGAAATCGTCTTTGATTACTACTCGAATCTCTTTGGTAGCCACGTTCGTCTACCTCCATGTAATGAGAGGAAAGACGATTATGTTGTTCTAAACGTTTTAACTTCCGAGATCCGACGTGCGATTTCTTCGTTAAAAAATCGTAGAGCTCCCGGGCCAGATAAGATTAGAGAAGAACATCTGAATAATTTCCCGTCAGTTCTCATTAAAACACTGGCTGGACTCTTCATACGCTACCTGTCCGAATACAAAGTTCCAAATCAATGGAAAACTAGCAGGACCGTGTTGCTGCACAAAAAGGGAGACCTCCACGATATTGGCAATTATCGCCCAATCTGCTTGTTGTCAGTCGTCTATAAACTTTTTACACGAGTCATCCACAGGATTGACAGAACACTATACGAAAAACAACTACGTGAGCAAGAAGGGTTTCGATAAGGGTTTAGCACGATGGACCATATTCACACAATCAGAAGACTCATCGAAGTATCACGAAAGAATAAAAAACCCCTCCGTCTCACCTTCATTGATCTTAAGAAAGCTTTCGATTCTGTTGAGACAGAAGCATACATGAAAGCCTTAACTAATCAAGCGCTTTCGACTCCATATATTAAGATTCGTCGTAGACTATAGAATTTCACTGCCAAAATTATGCCGTTCTATAAAGATATCATCACCAACGTTAAATGAGAGGTTTAAAAGGCGATACTATTTCACCAAAGTTGTTCAGCGCTTTTTGTTCTTGAAAATATCATGCGAAAATTGGAATGGGATTATATGAAAATATAAGAGCATGTGGGCGTAGTGAAGAAGACAAGGAAGAGAACGCTCTGAGACCACCTTTTTGATACGACGGTTCTTCCTGCCTTAAGGTATGCTTTAGAAGCTGGTACATTACTGAAGCAGGATAAAAGTTTAAGCGGAATGCAACGCTTTATTGAAAGGGTGATGCTTGGCGTTTTCCGTATCACACAAATGAAAGAAGGGAAACGAAGTTCTGATCTTCGTCAACGATCCAAAATTACAAACTCAGCCGTACACGCCAAGCTTTCGAAGATTAGATGGGCCGGACACGTGATACGCATAAATGATGAACGGTGGACACGAACTATAAGTGATTGGATTCCACTGGACATCAAACGCACTGCACCAAGACCACCTAAGCCCGATTATGCTCAACGACAACGAATTTCTAGAGCGAAAAAGAATTCATTGGGCTACACTCGCGTGCGATAGGAACAAATGGAATCTTTACTGGTCCCCGATCGACTTAGTCGATGATGAACTGGGATCCAGGTAGCTCAGGTAAATTCTCGACACGATCGCAATATGTTGTTTCTAGATAAGCACGAAAATTTGTTTCCTTTCTGTACAACTTCATCAAACACAATCTCCATCTAATGAATACAACCGAAAAACCCAGCACAAGGGAAAAATTGTGAAATGTGAATGTCGGAGAAAATTTGTGGTTAATATTTTATAAAATCACCTTGACTTCAACCTAGTCAACTAATATGTTACTCTTTCTCATTCATTGTTATACACAATGTAAATTACAATGCAGCTACTCAATAATTGCTACGCACTAGATAGTTATTCATTTTGAACATGTGGTTCATTACTTTTCAATATAATCCAAACGTGTAAGCAATTGCTCCGCCATACAAATTTCAAATATAAGAAACTGTTAAAATTTGCAGACAATGTATAATATTTAAAATCATTAAAAATTTTCAAAATTGCACAAACGACCATATTATTTTCATATCCGAGTCGTTTGCTATTGATGCTATGAGATAATATTAAAAAACCAATAATTTAAGCAATTCAGAAAAACAGAGTTCATGCCCATGCAAAATATTTCTCAATGCTTAATTAGCAGACGATGCTATAACAATCTCAACTTTCCCTTGGTCCCACATCGATTGTTTGCCATGCGTATTTACTAAAATGTACGGAAGAAGAAAAGAGCGTGACATTTTGTCATGGGTTTCCCACTGATCTTGTTCATGGATTCTGATACGCAGACGTTATTCAGAGCTTAAATTTTTCGTATGTAACATGGAGCTATCCGATGCGATTGAAATTCCGAGAGTTCATAATGTTTTCATGCGCAAAGGACCTCGCTCTTCACAACTCGGATCTCTCGTGTTAATAGGTCTGTTGTCAGTATTTGTCAATATTTCCTTTTTCTATGTTATAGTCTTTTTTTCTTAATTTTACATGGTTGTTTTTTGTTTCGAGTCTATTATCTAGTATTTTGAGTTTTACTTTCAGGTCATCATTTGATATTTTCTCCAAATGTGCAAACATCTCAAGATGGCAATAGCGAAGAATTTTGGGTGAGTTTATTTCAAATCTTTACACGGATTTGTATGCCTAGCATTCCTACGCATCCGATCATTTGATTATTGAAGCTTTTGCATCGCGCAGTAGATCGAGTGGTTTGCGACTTTATAAGTAAAGAACGGCCGTCGAAAGGTGGACTGTTGACTCTCAAGTGTAAAAACTTTATGGTGGGCTCGAGTACTTGCTTTAAATTTTTAGGCACCCTAGTTATTAATGCTATACTTTTATATGGAAGGAAGGTACTTATATGTTCTTATGACTACTTTGATCCTGTGATTTAAATTAGTGTTTGTTTTCTGACTCTTTTTTCTGGATAACTTTAATAGTTCACCTCATTACGTAGCAGTTGTGTTCGAATCGGAAAGGATTTCTATCATAATTTATTTTAAGATAATTGTGTTCGAGGTTCCAAATTGGGACGAATGTCAAGCAGCAGCGCGTTCTATTGAAACGCTGTCCAATATCAGTCAGTTTTTCGTTTGGCTTGTCTATGCGTTTCAACTTGTCAACTTGTCTATGCGTTTTGTAGATGCTGCATTCGATGTTTTAGATGGTTGTGGTCACGACTATCCATTTTATTACCAGTGTCCCTTCCAAGTACTTGATAATGGATGGAAGGCTTTTGATCCTGAAGAAGAATTTGCTCGTTTAATCGTCCGGTGTGGTGATGCTTTCCGCATTAGTGAAGTTAATAAAGGTTTCGAAGTTCGTCAACTTTCGAACTCATAACATTAGAACTCATCCTAATTTGTTCTGTATTTATTCTAAAATTTAGGTCTGCGCCTCATATCCTGAAAAGGTTATTGTACCTAAAGGCATTGGTGACGATTATTTGCGGATAAGTGCTACATTTCGTGATGGGTCACGTTTTCCTGTGCTTAGCTACTTCCATAGGTACACCAAGGTAATTTTTTATTGTTGAAAATTTTATTTTTGTGGAGTTTTTTTGTTTTTGCAGCATCTGAATAACTAAGCATCTGTGGTGATTTTAGTCATGCATTATAAGATGTGGACAACCGTTGATTGGACCAACAAACCGGCGATGTAAGGAAGACGAAAATATCTTGAAGTCACTGTTAAATCATAATCGAGGCACAATCATTGATACAAGAGCTATACAGATTGCACAGAATGCAAGAAGCAAGGGTGGGTTATTTTGTTATTCTGTTTTTTGATAAAAGATTGAGTTTCACGTTATTCGTCGATTTCATTTGCCCTTCATAACATATTATACGAATCGATTACCGAACAATTTTCTTCACCTGCAACATACACAGTTATATATATATATATATTTTAAAGACGTGAGTACATATTACTCAACTGAATGCCATTATTAATGTTGTCAAGGGGACATAATTGTGTCACCTGGATGCGTTTGTAAAACCTGTTACATAATTTAGTGCTGTTATATTATTTAATACCTCCAGTACTCCCTGTCTTTTCAGCGGTACTTATTTGTAGAAATATGTCCATTGAACACTATTATCAGAGTCGCCGATCTTCGGTCGAGCTGAATTGCTGTTTTTTTTCTCAATTGAGATTAAATACATTTTGTGCAGGTGGTGGCTACGAATCGCGTGTGAACTACACTCATTTTCGTTATATGTCTTTTCCAATACCACGTATTCGAGAGATTCGTATCGCGTTAGCGAAGATGGTTGACTGTAGGTTTAATTGATGTTGCTATATTGCCTCATTCTAATTCTCATATCACCTTATTAGTAATTCTCTCCAATATCAAGCTTCTTTATCGTTGTTTCAATTATAAATGTAGCTTGAGTTCTAAGCATTCCATCGTTTGGTAATAATAAATCGGTATAAGTTATTGGAAATATATTTTAGAATCGACTTCACCCCACCTCGGTGTAATCGGCTAATTATTACTTGTTGTTTGAATATGACCACTTGGCTTATGTGCCAGTGTGAATCTTTAACAATCTAAGTTAAATGCGATATTGTTTTCAGTGTGTAATGATCGCCAAGTTTCAAGCGATCGATTTGTATCACGATTAGCCCAAGCCTCTTGGTTACAATGTGTTTCGGATAGTTTGAATTGTGCTGCTAATGTGGCGCAATGTGTTCATTGTGAGGATGCTCCAGGTATATTGATGCTTCCGTTGTATATGTGTTGTCGTACGAAATTTGTTGTTCCTCTCCAATTGCCTTGTGAATTGTGTGAAAGTGATATGGGATATCTGTAATTTAAGAAAAATACCAAAAAGGATTGTGGTAGTGTTGGCTTTACTGTAATTGTGGAACTGAATGTATTTCATGCTGAAAATTCTTGAAGAAAGTATGGTCTGCTTGTACACTTATAACACGTTTTCAGTTGGTCGTTTTATTGTCTTTGTTTTACATAATGCTTAGTTAGGTGGCCTTTGCAGACACATTTAGAAGTACCTGTTGTTGTACATGGTGGCGAAGGAACTGATACAACATTATTAGCAACTTCACTTGCTCAAATCATTCTTGATCCAGATGCAAGAACAATACGAGGGTATCATTCAATTGTCCTGAACTGTGTTAACTTCTGTTATCAATAATTAGCAGTTTTCCAAATGTTTAGATTTGAATCTTTGATCGAAAGAGAATGGATATGTGCAGGTCATCCATTCCAACTGAGAAACGCACACTCGGCTTATGCTGAAGGGGCTATCACTGGACCGCAGGAGAGCCCAGTCTTTCTGTGCTTCCTTGACGCTGTTTACCAAGTTAGAAGTGATCTGTTATTTGAATTATCAACTACGCATTTTTACTCTCTAAACTAGCATTTCCGTTAAGGAATTCATAGGTAGATACTCCCTCTCTCCATGTTTCCTGTTTAAAACATTTTTTATTGAATACCTTTTCCCCATCAGTAACCTTTCATTCAACTCAAACTCAACTCACTCAACGTATGACCTTTGTGTTGCAAAAGGTACCGATATCACAATAATTTGCAGTTTAGATTGTGTCTGTTTTATGAAAAAAAGAATATCTCTTGCGCTATATACATGTGAACGCCCCGTATCCATTGAAAATGGCGGTACCTGTCATATATACCGTCTTTTGTAAAATTTTCTGACTGTGTAAATTGTAGTGACTACTGGGCATTCCTGAACGGCATGTAGGAACCACTTTTTGGATATGATGAGGCATTGAATTGTGAGGGGTAATATTGTTTTAAAAAGAGAAGATTACTATTGGAAGCGATGATCAAGAAGTTGCTTTGTACGTAGTTATCGTGCTGTGTTGTTGCAGATTATAGCACAATATCCTCATTCGTTTGAATTTGGCGAGGAGCTCTTAATATTCTTATTCGAGCATGCTTATGCTAGTGAATTCGGCTCTTTTCTGGGCAATAATGAAATGGTAACATTTCCAATCCAATTTTGAGGATGCGTGTTAGATGATTTTTTTCTCAGATGAAATATCAGCTTGGCGTTAAAAAATCAACCGTTTCCTTATGGTCATATGTGAACAACCCCGAAATACTTCGGTCATTTGTGAATATATTGTACGAGCCAAGAGAGACAGTGGTGTGGCCGTCCGTCGCACCGCAAAGTATTGTGAGTTTACCATGCTTCTCAATAAATATCATTATTAAGTGCTATGTTTTTTATACTTGTCACAACTTTTTTCATATTTCTTCAGCATGTTTGGGAAAGGCTGTTTTTCCGTTGGATGACTGACTGGACAGAAGAAGATTATCTTAAAAAATCTGCAGCGCACTGGAGAACAAAGGAACGCGATCTTATTTCTCGAGCGCTTTTGCTGAAAAGGTATGTAAGATGTAGAGACAAGATGGCTTCTGCACGAATTGTTACTTGCGACTCCACTATGGCTCTGTAAGCTATTTTCCCGAACAAGACAAGTCATTCAGTTGTTTTCTATCCACTAATGATTTCGCAATCACGTTGTGTTACTGCAGTGAACCTGCTGGACCTTTAAATTGCAATGTGAAACTCGTATGAGAGCAATTTTGGAACACGTGCTCAATTAACCACCTTAGGTAGAAATATCTTAATTCTCATCAGAGTACTACATTATATTGAAGGTGAGAATGACGATGTCAGTAGCTTGTGTTTAGCGTCATAGCATAGTCATATAACGTGTAATTTAACCTAACTACTAAATCATTTCACGATCTTGTTTCTTTACACTGATGTGACTCCACGTTGCTATAAATCTTATTTTTCAGACAACTGATCGAACTGTCTAGAGAAGCTGTGCTTCAAACTGTCATACATCAAGAACATGTAGACTGATGAATCCACATCACCACACCTCTGATCCTTTGAGTGAAAGCGGCCCGCTTACTTCTAAGTTTTTCATGTTTTCGCATTTTCTATACATAAAAGCGACTAGATTTACATTCACAAATAAAAATATTTTGCTACTTTTCCCATGTCTTCCACACGAAACTGTATAGCAATAGATTCACACGTTTAACTCAATTTCCGGATACCTCCGTTAACACGATATATGAGCCAGAGAGCATAGAATCCTGAGGACAGAAAACCTGGAATCTTTTACCAGGCTATAGTGATTAAGAACATTTGTTTACGTGAATAAGTGAGAGCCTACTAGGGTGGCAATGAGAATAAACTGTGATAAATTATAAAAATAGCAAATTATTTCAAAATGCAAGCAACTAACTATCCTCATTATACAGTACCAAAGTGAACAATTTAAAGAAACAATGGAGTATGCTACATCAATGTGCTCTAGTACCTGGCTTAAACACAGAATCCTTGCTCATTATTAACAAGGCACAGATGAAGAGAATGATAGGTACAACACATAAGTAGTGCTAATACAAAAAGGTACCCTATCATATAATAAAGACACATCGTAGAATTCCACGATAAACACGAGCATAAGTGACCAGATGAGGAAAACAACCATACATGAGATTCGCTGGCTAGCGCCGTTTTCTTTTCTCCTTACCATTACTTGGATGGTTACCCGTTCTCCTGTGACCCTTCTTCTTAGATGTAGATGCATTTGGCCGAGGATCACTGCGGGCAATGTTCCAAATGCGCACGGTACCATCTTGAGAGCAGCTTGCCAACAAGCTAAACAGCATTATTAATAGCTTCATACCAATTGTTTGTAAACTATAGGCGTTATGTCAGTTACAATTATAAGCATACAAACAATCTCACGTAGGGTACTTCGGATTCCACGAAACACTATTGACCATGCGCTTGTGTCCTCGCAATTTTAATGAGTATCTGCTGTTATCAACGCACCAAATCATAACTTTATTGTCTGTAAAGGAAAAATGCAAGCTGTGCCATTACAACACTCCATCTAACTATCACCTTCAGTTCCCGTTGCTATATATTCATAATTTATTCCGCCAAATCCAGCATGGATGACAAGATTTCCTTGGCGAGCTCCATAAAAATTCCTCACTAATGTCTTTGTCCAGATATCCCACATACGAAGATTTATCTGTGTTGTGGTGAGAACAAACCTAAACAGAGCCACATTTTTCGATATAGGAAAAAGCCACAAATAATAAATTAACAAGAAACTTGCAAACCTTTCGGTTGGATGAACTCGAAAAGAAATGATTGGTACTTCTTCCGTAAAAATAGTTTCTTCTGCACGATTATCAAATCGATATCTTCGTAGCCTGTTGAAAATTTTTGTTTCAATATTCAAAAGCTAATATTATAGATATTTTCAAGACTGAAGAGCTGATCAGCACATCGATATTTACCTATGGTGAGTATCGGAGGCAAGGACTGTCGCCGAATCACTCATTCCATAAACACCACGAATTCGATAACCTTCCCAAAAACCCAGTACATAACTTTCGGTAGGCTGCTTAATGTCCTATAAAAGTTGAAAATTGCTCTGCCGTCATACAATAACCAAAATAATGATGTCGCGTTGCAAAAGCACATGGCAGTAGAATTGGATTAATCTTCTGAGATGGTCTATTTTCTTATGATCCAAGTCTACTAATGCATAAAAACATACATTCACATTTCATAATGGATCCACTCACACATATTTGAAGATGGCCCCGTTCATCGCCGACGATAAGGAAGTAATTAGAAGCATTAAAAAAGGCACAGGTAGTGAAAAGGGAGTTTGGCAAGTTATCAACAGTTCGTAGTAGACGACCTTCCTTTGCGTCAAAAACCATTATCTGCAATAAATGCATGTAAATTTTTGAACTAATAAATAAAGCGAGTCCCAACAGTATTTATTGCCAAAGACTACCAAACTGACATCAAAAGGTGCTTGCTCTGTACATGCGATAGCCAAAAGCTTGCTATCACCACTCCAACTCATGCAAGAAACGACTTCAGCAGTATCGTACCCCGCAAGGTGATGTAGTATTTCCACCTTTTTACCTCCAGAAACAACCTAAAATCCAAGATTGTGTCTCTAAACTAGCAAATACTGAAACCACCATTTTACTAACCGTGGAGTAAATGCTCTTGATAACTTATAAGTTAGTTTTGCGAATAGAAACGAGGAAGAAACGTGCTCTAACGATTATATGTAGCAGACTAAACTTATTTACGCAAAATCTAAATTAACAAATAGTATATGAGAAAAACAAACCGAGTGGATCAAAACACGACTTGACTTGGAACAACTAGCTAGAAGTTTCCCATCTGGAGAAAATTCAACACACCATACCTCGCACTTATGGTCAGTAATACTCTGGAGAAATCAAACAAAAATAGTAACATTTAAAACAGAGCCATTACTTTCTCAATATTCTGCCACTAAACGAAAAAAGACAAAATGGGATCACTTGAGTATTAATGTATCCTCGTGAAGAGCGTCTTTGACAACTATGATCAACGAAAACATCTGCAGCCTCAAGACCTTCGAAGTGGTCGTTTTTCAGGTGTACACGGCATTTAGACACTTGGGTTATATGTGCTAAAATCTCTTTAAGCAAATATTTCGGATACAATAATTCCATATTTGGAAATAGATCTACCTTGATTTAGTAATTGTTCCAATCGTGCTGGAGGAAGTATGAAAGTAGCTGGTAACACACGCTGCACCTTAACAACTAATTTGCGGCGATCCTTCTTTGTCCTGCAAAAATGACAAAACTAATGTTAGTCTTGAAATCATCACTGTTTTCATTAATACTAATGCAATTTGAGTATTGCTGTTCAAATTACTACTACTACTACTACCTAATATTGTTGCATATACTGCGCTTTGCACAATTTTTAAATTGCAAAATAAAGTTTTTTTTAAAGTAATTTTCATTGAGCTAGAACAATACAAGAAGCATAAAACCTAGCATAAAGCAATTCTCGAATTTCTTTGGAATTTTACCGATTTGGTAGCTAAAAATCTGACTTCTTCAAAAGAAGGAACCATCTAATGTATAACTGGTACCTACAGTGATACCTAGCGTGTAACAACTACATGTCTTCAAATTATATATAGCTATTCTTATAAAACCATAAAAAAAACATTGTCATTTCTCATATATTGGTGAAATAGTCTATCCAGATAATTCATGCGACTAACTCACCATCCACCACAATTGTTATCATATAACAATAAACCAGTGTTTTTTTTTTTTCAAATCACTTGAGATGAGCATTTTTCCACATAAGAAAAATAATTTTCAGACTGGAATTATCACTCCAGAGAATGAAAATTTTGGAGATGCACTCACCTAACAAACCCCATATGACTGCAGGGCTAAACCAGTTTTTCAAGAAAACCTTTAAAGAAAAAAGTGTCTCTTCACTAAAAAATAACACCGCAACTCCTTCATAAAAAAATAGTTGATAAACAACCTGAGCAACGTCGGTTGAAAAACACGATTGTGCACAAGGAAAAATGTACAATGATCTTGAACCAGGCATTCATTACAAGTAGCAAAAATGCCGTGAGCAATTTAACATGCATGGCCCATTCCAAAATATCAGCAGACACCATATTTCATAAAATCTAGTCAAAACAACGAGCATTAGACATAACCGAAACCATTCCTGATCTTATCTCATTAATATTTCAATTCAAAAACCTCACTTGCCGAAAAAATTGAAGAAATGAGTATATTTATTTTGTAATGTTTGGAAACACCCCGGTTCTAAGAAATATGCAAAACGTGAGTAATGTCTATTAATCTATATTTCAATTGAAGTTGACACGATTTCCACAAGAAAGCTTCAAATATCACATAAGATGAATTCGAACGACAAATGTAAATGAGATAAAACGTAGATACAAAATCAAAGGAATTGTGTTAGCAATGATAGTAATGCGTAACAAAATTTATGACATTAAATCTGAAGCATTAGAGAGAAATCGCATGGACAAAAATACACAATAGTTGCAAAAGAGTCATAACCATTTAAAGAAAACTGGTTTGAGGGTTTTTGTTCCAATTTCCTCCTTCAAATGACAGGAATAGTGATGCACTTGTGAGTCAAAGTAATATTTCCTTATTGAAACTCTACAACTCACCCAAAGCTTACTTCTACTTTATTTCTGAAAACAAAAACAGAAGTGCTACTGGGGAAACAAGCCAAATATTATACAAGCTACCAATGAAGTATATTTGAAATTGTCATGCAACGAGTCATAAAGATGGACAGCACTTATCCGTAGCAAAAATAATACTGTACTGTGAGCTGGAAATGATCCTGAGCGATAAATTTCAAAGTGTTCATAAGTACAAGGACTGTAGCAAAAAGGCATAATGTTTTGCAACAGTTACAATAATTTTTAACACTTCCATTAGCTTCCATTAACCACAGAAGCTGTTCAAACATCTCAATAATATGAATATGACAGATTAGATTGACATTACAGACATCGTTATACCTTAGGTGAATTGTTACCAAAGAGATCCTTATAAATAACAAATCGACTAGGAAATTCAAATCCATTTCTCTTTATTGAATGGTATAATACCTGAAACGCATAGCTTCCGGAACTTCGGATAACTGTTGTTTGTCCATAAAAAGCATTCGGATCATGCTGGTTCGCTTCTCCCATACCGCCGTCGTATTGGGATATTCTTCGCGAAGCAAACGTAATGCCATCGGTGTCTTAACACTTTACTCTAACAAAAAAAAGCAGAAACAGAAATCTAATTTCAGCGAAAATAAAGCATTATGTCAAACCAAAATAGGATAAGAAGAATTTAGAAAAAAATAATTTCATCTGTGACACATAATGAGATTTAATCACTCACATTATTTGAATGCATAAGGTCGTAAAATTTCTCTTCCAATATGATTAATTTAGCAGTTTCGAGTTGGTGTGGCTTGAGATTTGAATAACACTTTTCTAAGACAGCGATAGCATCATCCCACTTGGCTGCAAATAACATTCTATCCGCCGAACATACGTCAGTTAAACATATCATTTCTATAGATTTCCGAGCTTTGACAACTTAATATTTCATAATGCAAAATTGATGTTTGTTGTACTGTTCTCTAATTACAAGTGATTATTAAGATTTTGTTTATACAGTTATGCTTCCAATATCATCAGAATAATATTCCACCTAGAAAATTAAAGTGATACCTTTATATATAGCCTCACGCAGTTTTCGTGCATTTGCGTTTTCAACTTTGCAACCACTTTCTTCTGTGAGTGTGTCCAAAGATTCCCTGGAGTCGCGTATTAACAGGAGTTCAAAAAATTGAATAAAATGCAGAATAAGAAAGCAGTCTTACTTTAATCCTAAATCCCGAAGATACTGAGCTATTATGCGCACAGTGTTGTGCTGCTTTGGTGTAAGTTGCGGTGATGGCTTGCATCCAGGCAAACTAGGAGTCTTGAATGCAAGATTACCGTTAGATGTATTATTGAGATCCTAAACAGAAAGTAAATCAAAGAAAAACGAAATGTTGTATTCAACCAAACAAGTAGTCAATTGGTTGGACGAAAGATTTATGAAACTGTACAAATACTCCGAAGATAGAAGTTAAGACTGAGTTGCTTTTGACTTGAAATCATAACGCACATATTCAATAGATTTTTAGTAGTTGCAAGTGTAACACAGCTAAAATTCAAACACAGGAGTTACCGTATCTCAACAGAACGTGAAGATCGAACACCTACATAATAAAAAAAATTTTGTGACACTTTATACAATAACGAAAAACATAAGAGAGATGTATTTCTTTATAATTCCGCCAAAAATGCAATACAGACGTTAGTGGAAATCGTACAAGACATAAGAAAGCGTTTTTGTTCTTAGCATGAAAGATTATGAGTTGCATGATATTGTTTTTCATGAAAATGCAAATACAAACAATCGCTCGTATGACACGTCGTGGAAAAACCTACATAAAACCATCGTAGACAAAATGAAAGTCATCAACATAACGTTACAAATTGGCTGCACTGTTTGATTAGCCGACTGATTTCATTGCATAGATTTGAGGTGAACAGGTATGAAATGAATATGAAGAAAAAATAAGCATATTCGTGGAAATGATAAGAGGTTATATTACGAAAGACTCCAGGTCTTATAGACGCAAAATCCCGATAGTATTAATTTATGCGTGCATTATTGCACTAAACATTGCTAAGGAAGGAAAAGAGAAGGACAATAAGAGAAAGCCTCATGATTCAACGCTGCTGTAGTATTTTTTTCCTTTATCAAAAAAAGACTTGCAAAGATTACAATATACACAATCAGCCATGAAAAAAAAATGCGTTTATGAATAGCAATTCATAAAATAAGTAACAAATACCTTAAGAGAACATTGTTTTAGTCGTTGAGCAACTGAACGACTCCCTGAATAATGAACATTGTAGTCAACGTTCATCCTAAAATCAATTTAATACAATGTATAAAACATTAATTTTACTAAATTAAAGGTAAAATCCACATAAAGGGTCAGTTTAAAAAAGAGCAACGCCAACCTTCAATAATAAGAATGCAGCTCAAAGTGAGAACACGGATAACTTAATTTACTAATCTAAATTCAGCATTCCACTTCTGCATCCTACACACAGGAAGAAAAATATCTAAATGCTGAGTCCTTATTATCTATGAAATACAAATGCGCGCCAATCTATTGATTTTGCGTCATTCATGAAAAACTTGGACCGGCAACAACACACAATACTGTGACGCATCTATTTTGCGTAGTGTTTCCGTACTATGATGCTTCTGCCAAATTCTACAAATTAATACATAAACGCTACTATTTTAATGAATAGATAAATCTTACAAGTGAGACTGCTTAAGGAGTTCTGTCAAAAGTTTAAGTTTACTGATGAAATCTAAGTGCACTATGAAGACAGTTGTGTGGAATCGAGCAGTATGCAGCAACAGACAGGTCCTATTGGGTCTATTAGTGACCATAGAGCACGAAAATACACTTGGTGCCTCAAACGAACCTGGCTCGCTTGGCGGCAGGACCAGCGGCGTTAGGTGATGTGGGCCGCTCCACTTCCCGTTGCACTTTGGAAGACCGCACCTGAAATTAACGATTCTGAATTTATGAGATTCATCTGCTTAAAAACGACAGGAGCACACTGACATACATCCTCCTCTGGTACACACATGACGGCAAAACACTAGCGGTTATTTCTCTCTAGTACACAAACAGAATCGTATACCTATACATATGCACGTGCAGAGATACACACTTCTCTCTTTTACACAGATATACACACACACAACAAAACACGCACAACTACACACGAACGTCGGACGAAT
>KN716269.1:228865-239064 GCA_000816705.1 Dictyocaulus viviparus | reverse complement strand
ATTATTATAAAATTTATTATTTCTTGTTTTTTTTTCTAACGTAGACCGTATTTATTTCAATTGAAAATATTATATGATCAAAAATTGTTTTTTTTTTTTTTTTTTCTTTTCGTCTTGTACTATTTAAGAACTACCACAGATGAATCATTTTAATGTTTTACAATTTATTGATTAGTTTTTGCATTATTTCGATTCGTTTGAAGCATCATTGATTTATTGATTTATTGCTATCAATTGTCAAAATTTGATATATTGTGTTTATCTTTGCTTCCATAACGTCCAAAGCAGGTTTATCACTGATTAACACTGTTATTTCTCTCTTGTAAACGTTATCGTTTTTAAAAATTAAACGCTATTATTTTATTTATATTTATTTTTATTTATTATTTTAAATAATTATATTCAGGTATGAAATATGTTCATATTAGTACTTCTAATAATAATCTGTTTCATTATCTCGCTATTATACAGGTATTATATTTATATTAAATTATTTTTTCTCTAATTTTTTTATTTATATTATTATTTAATGAATTGTAATTAAGTAATATTATATGAAACTGATTTGAATAGTATATTTATGTTATTGATTTTTATTTTATTGTTATATGTTTATGATTTTATTGCTTCAGGCGACGATTTGCATATTCACTTCTTATGAATTGTGGCTTTCCTGTTCTTCCATCACCATATTTTATTAGTGAGAATATCGACGTATTTCTATCTCCAACTGCTATTTTTACATTTGGAAAGCTTGCAAAACAATATGGTCCTGTTTTTGGTGTGATGCAAGGTGGTGTTCCAACGATTGTAACCAGTGATGTCGATGTGATTCGTGACATTTGTCAGAAGAATTTCAGTTATTTTCATGCTAAAATTGTAAGCAACTATCACATAACACATTCATACATTTCTAAACTAACCATTTTAATTATTTTTAATTGTTTTTTATTGAAATTAAACAAAGCTCTATGTAAAAACTAGTCATAGTTGAAATATAGTAAGAGAGATAATGGACTGTATTGATTTGTAACAGAGTTATCACATTAAGAAACAAAGGTTATCATTAAATGTTCCGTTAATTGATTCGTAATAAGTAAGTCATATATGAGAGTAATGTCATCAGGCAATTTGTTCCGGTCGGAAAATAACAAATTTATAGCCTCTTCCTTCAACCTCATTAAATAATAGCAATACTTTTTAGTTATAAAAGATTTTTTTCGTCATTAACTGTTCAAGGATTTAGCCAACGTTGTTGGATCCAGATCCAGTGCTTGATGAGAACGTTCATATGTTCGCATCTAGAGGTGCTCGATGGAAACGATTAAGATACATTACTAGTCAAGCAATGTCTGTCAAGAACATGAAAAAGGTTAGCAATGTGTACGTACATTTTTTTTTTTGATAAAGGATTTTTAGACTCGAAATTGGTTTCTGAACGACATAGGCGAGTATTATCCAATCTTATTGGAGGTTATTTTATTAAAGCTGTTTTAGATTTTTCCCATGGTAGAAGAATCGGTAAACAGCTTTATGAAACTTTTAAATCATATTCCACCTGGTGCACCAATCGAGGTTCATAAGTGAGTCTCTGCGTAAGTAATAGAATAATACGATTTCCAATTCTAAGAATTCCAATCAGTTAATTGTTGTGTGATGTAACGTCTACATAGTGAGGTCTTCATTTGAGTTTATCATGCTTGTAGCAGATTTACCGTAAACTATTCAATCTATTGACTGAATTCAGTAATTGAATCAATATGCAGAATGTACTTAACATAAATACTCTTTGAATTGATTACTGTTCTACAAAATACGTTTGTTGATGCGATACAGTAGGAACACTGATGATAACTTCTAAATGAATTTTTGATTTCCTCTTGATTGCAGAAGACGATCTATTCGTCTTCTGCGACAAGTTTAATGTCAACATATTAAAACGTCATGAATAGCTAAGCTTTATTCTAATTTTTATTTTAGTATCTTTAGAATTCCATTAAGAATAATTTTACAGGCTTTTCCAAAATCATACGTCGGATGTGTTAGCTCGATGTGCATTCGGTCAATCGCAATCACTTCATCATAACAATTTGTATCATAAATTTTTCTCTAGAGCGTTTGGTAACGAGATGAAAAACTCGTACTTCTGTTGGAACACGGCATCATGTATGTTCTACTCTTTCCTCATCGATACTATACAATCAACAATATAAATCATTCCGAAGAAAACTGGAATCCTGTAAGCGGAACAACCAGGCTTATAGATGTAAACTTTGACATTTTTTTGTCTTCATCATCAATCAACGAATTTTCACGTACGTTCGATTACTAAAAGGATAAATATCGTGCTAAAACTCAGCTTGACATAAAGCTAGAAGATATTACTGCTTACTTTAACATTTTTTAGAGTTACAAATGTCATATAGTCCTCAAATATTCAACACATTGACAAAATCAAAAAAAAAAAGCAAAATTTGATTGACTATTTAATAGAAAAAAGTATTATTCTGCACATCAGCTTCTCGTGAAGCTAATTTTATGTGTTGCTTTAGTGTGCTTTCCGTCATTAGCTGGAGTATTCCGTGAAGTGAAAAAATTCTGTGAAATTATTCGTGATACCACGTTTGGCACAGCGTCACCATTGTTGATATTTTCAAATCATCTGGCAGCTTTGAGATTTGGTCGACAGCCACATGACGAAAACAATGATTTTTTGCAATACTTCAAAAACGTCGAAGACAACTCCTTTAACGGTTTTCTTAATGAAAAAGTTAGCGGCAAAGTTGATTTCAATTCGATTCGAATCAGCAAATCAATGGCACCTGGTGTAAGTTTACTGCTTGACGAACAATCAGTTCATCACAGTCAATCAATATGCTATTCCTAGATGATTTTTAGTTTCAGGAAACGGTCGCTCAATGTCGGTTCATTTCTATTGCCGGATTTGATACCACAGCCAACAGTTTAGCTCTAGCATGCGATCTATTGGCTAAAAATGAAGCAAAACAGGTGAAATATCGGTAATTTTTTACAATACAGTTAACAATTGAGAAAATATTGTGAAAAAAGGGTTTCTAGGAGTTTCTTCTACGAGAGATCGACACAATTGAGACATTCACTTATGATAATATCCAGTCAATGAAGTATCTTCACAATTGTATTCTGGAAACTCTTCGTTTGTATCCGCATGCTTCAATGTAGGCTTATACTTAGTCTTCTAGAATGCTTCAATAGTCTTCTTCTTCGCTTTGTCGCTATCCTTTCGACTTCTTTTGTAACGATATCATTAAGACCTCCTATGCAGTTGATAAGGAACTGTTTACTTAGAAGTCTAAAAATCATGTTTACCTAAGAGAGATAATCAATCCTCCTAAAAAGTAGATTCTGTAAATGTTAGTTAACTTACTCGTTAATGAAGAAAATTTGCTACTGTGACATGACAAACTTTTGTAAGTGGCGACAATCGCTGTGCATTAGAAAAACTATTTAAATCACTATTTTTTAATAATAATAGGCCTTTTTGTTATAGGCTACAGCATCGACTCTGTATGGAAGACTGTCAAATTGGTCCGTATACCTTCCGAAAAGGCGTGGGCGTTGTAATTGATACATGGGCAGTACACCACAATCTTAAGATATGGGGAGCTGATGTTGAAGAATTCAAGCCAGAAAGGTGATAACACGAAAAAAAAAACATCTACAAAAACAAACTAAAGCATAAATAATGTGACGAAAACCAATAATGCCAGTATTTTTGTAATCAATAGAAAGTAGAACCATTTTCAGTACTAGACAAAGTTTTGAGTAGAGAAATCGGATATTTCAGGATGAATTAAAAACAATTAATGGAGTCATTTCCTAAATTGTTATCATATTTTGTATCATTAAGATTTCAATCACCGACAATCGAACAAGCTTAACGCTTTTATGCCTTTTGGTAAGGGTCCACGTCAATGTGTTGGAATGCGATTTGCTCTAATGGAAATGAAACTCACACTGTCGGTACTTTTTACAAAGTACAGATTGCGAAAGAAAGATCATAACGAAAAGGTAAACAAGATTACTTTTTCGGTACAACATTTATATACACTTGCCATCATCTGTATTATCCTTTATTTGCAAATCATTGATAAAATTCAAACATACATCAACACGTTGTTCATAGTGCATGAAAGAATTCTTGTTTAATTTTTCTACCATAAAATAGCAAGACTACGACATATACGGATTTTTTGTTTTCAAGCTTTATCAGCAGAATGATAATTGCAAATGCTCGTCGATATGCAACGTCGGTAGGTTGTAAACTTCTCATGTGAAATTCATATGGGAATTATATGACTTTCACTACAAAGTAGAACTGTATTCTGAAAAAAAAATTAGGTCATCATTGTAATAAATCAGCACATTGATAGCTATCTGAATAAAAGATGGCATGATATATACTTGTGTAGATAGAAAAATAAGAATTTGACATTGATTGATGTTTGTGTAAGACGATGTGCAATCGATTTCATCTTGTTTGGTTTTGTGAGGATGATCGATCGAATCCAAATACAATACAATCTGTACGATAGCTTGAAATTATCAGTCTTTTTCAGTTGTACTGCTTATTCTCTTAGATTACTGTAATACCAATTTGTCGACCTAGGAAGTATGTAGCTCTTGCTTCATTTGAAGACGGCCTCGAACAGTGCATATTGCATCACTGCACTACTGTGCTAACCCTCTACCCACACTTACTTTACAAAAGAATATTTATAAATCTACTACAGATATTTTCAAAAATAATCAAACGAATGATTCTGACTAACAATGTGAGTTGTCGTTCATTAATCAGAGAGAATAGATTAAGATTTTTCCTAATGTAACAACATCTCAATGAGGTAAGCAGCCTGCAAGCGACATAAAACACTTTGGAAGTACATGGGAATAGATGGAAATGAGTGTTGAGTAGCAGAATATTTCACATTTATACATCCAGAATGTTTTAAAATACTATACGTTTGAAATCTTTTTTTCACTGGGAAAAAATGAGGGATGACTCATTGCATGATTACAATTCTAGAGTGTATCTTAAAGTGCATGAGATATTTATTGCATATACAAAAATGAGGATGGTAAAAAAAACCCGATGGTCTGGCCTCTTCACTAAGACCCTAGAAAGGGATTATGATGCTCAAGGAATCTCTAGAGCGAAAAAAGCTCACTGGACTATCCTCGCGCGCGATAGGGAAAAATGGAAGTTTTACTGGTGCCCGCTCGACTTAGTCGATGATCAACGGGAATCCAGGCAATCCAGGTAAACAAAAATGAGGATATTTATCTTAGGCTGACGATTGGAAAGTTTACTTATAAAAATCTGATTCGATTACTAATGTGATGATGTGATTCCAATAGAGTGAGTAAAATTTCTTTTTAGAAATCATTTTAGGTTCTTTAAAAAATGTAAAAAAAAAAAAAAACTAGGAGGATAAAAAGCATGACGAATGCTTTGGAATCTGCTACTTCTCTTATGAATTATTATAGAATGTTTTCACTATGTAGAATACATTTAACAAAGTTTTTATATTTTTATTAATAACATTGTAAAGATTTTAATTTCAGTTATCGATGACATTGAGAGATACTGGAACGGTGTGGCCAAAGGAAGTAATGATAGAGCTGGAGGAAAGATGAGATGAAATTGCTTATCGATGGGCTATCAATGATTGATAATCTTATGAAATTAAAATCAAAGCATATGTTTATCATTGAATCTTTAAATATGCGTGTAAAAAAAAAAGATTACAGGTGCTATTAATAAATATGAAAAGTGGTGTTAATGACTTTTCTTACGTAAAGTAATTGTTTTTTATTATGATTTTAAGAAATCGTTAAGTGAATATTCGCATTGTATCAGTGCCGAGAAAGTAACTGATCTAATAAAATGTTTTTTTTTATTGTTTAAAAATTTATCACTTAAATGTTTGAATATTCCAATGATCCCTCATTATAAATTGGCCAGCTACCAACATATCTCTCTCATTGGTTTCCCTTTTCGCGAACGGTACTCGGTCACAGTGATACTTTGTTCTGATTATGATTTTCGAGCACGTTCTATTTAAATTTTATCTTCTATTTATTTATTTATTTCATCATAGCCTATTCAAGAAGCACTAACTGATCCAAAATATGAAAACAGCAATCAATTTTGAGCACGCTCACCGTTTGTGGTAGTAGGTTGCCTAGAAAATTTCCTTTGTTTTTCCTTCTAGGATGACTTTTTTATCCGTCTATCACCAAATGCTTTTAGCAAATGCCCTGAACTCTCCAAGAAAGAGACGTTGTTCTAAAAAGATGTTGGGAGTTGAGTACAACATTTCTTGTATCGAATCAATTTCGTGGTACCGTAACAAGTAGCACGACGCTTAATATTCAGCAATACTAACAGAAGATTATTATGATTTTGAAAATTTTTTCCAAATCTTTTCATAACACGCCTCTGACATTAGAGGTGCACTTACAGATCACATACCTCAGAACTTAACATTCATGAATGCTTCTGCTTGAAAAGTTGGCACTTTTTGTGAACCGTGTCAAATGGTTAAGACCAATTTCGGATATTCTTCTTTTCTTAAATAACTGCTAAGTGAGAACGCCAGAATAACCTCCTTTTTTTGAATATTGAACTAATACTTGGTTTTCACATGTGCTACACACATTGATGACAAGCTCACAGTCCTTGAATATCTACAACTTTATGAAAAAGTGTATGTAGAGCGTCTCTTTAAAAAGCTTCTAAATATTGTACGACTCTGGTCCAAAGGAGGCTTCAGCTTACGGCATTACGCTTAAATAGACATGAACTCAGATTAACTGTTGATGATGTATGATATTTCCCGTTCCTGAGACGTGATAAGCACATTTTGTCATCCACCAATGTTTCACTTTAATACTTTTTTCGTAGGAGCTCTAACTCCGACTCTAGGACTATTTCAAAGCTTCTGGAATATTCTGGCATATGACTCGTGACGCTGTTGAGGAAATTCTGACACGATTTCGTGTCTCAAAAGATTATGGATTTCTCATATGCTGTGATCCTTCTACATTACCAAAGTATTATCGACCGTGGATAGATTTGTGCGGTCTGTTCTTCTGTATTAATTCATTTCATGGATAATTTTTTTTTATGTTCAAATATAAAGTATTTATTGAATTTGGCTTTAAAACATAACAATAAAAAGAAATAATACTTATTCTACTGTTTCATCAATATTTACTCGTACAACTTAAAATGAAACAAAAGCTTTGCTCAAAGCTTAAATATTAACAATACTTTGGCTAAAATAAATATTTTTTCATAAGCATAGAAATATTTTTCTCAATCTTTCATATTTTCATAGTAAGCAAATAGATAAAAATAAACAAAATATAGAAACCAGTTGTCATTGTTTAGATAATATGATCGAACTCATAAAGGAAAATCGAGTACGAGAAGCTATAGAATGTTTACCAGAATTGAAGACGGATAGCCTCGTAACATACGAGGATTGGAGGATAGCGCATCTTTTATTGGTTACGTTAACATCCGGATACATTTGGTCTAATGATCCAGATCATGTAATTTTTATTTTCTTATTAATTTATTCAAGAAATAGGGTTGACTTTGAGGTTGAATGAGTTTTAGAATGAGCGTTAAAGATGAAACATATGTGTTCAAATTCAAAATAAGCCGATAGGTAAAAATTAAGTGGAAAATTTTCATATTTTCTGTAATGTTCGAAGAAAATGACGTCATTTCATGAAATGTCTGTGCAAAAGAACACTTTTCAACTTTTATCTACGATTAAGAAATTGTAAAACATTACAGTACGTGAATACTTGATCAGCAGCGAGATCGTCCTCATACTCAAATTCTTTCCCTTTGAAATTTTGTATACATAAATGATAAGAATCCTCACCTGATTTCACTTCTGTTTTGGATTACGTTTCGATCAAAAATCAAAATTGACTTGTTATTTTCATAATGCCATTCAAATATGCCAAGCAGACTTCTGCTTAATGTTACCAACTAAAATTACAAACAGTGATATGCGTAAAAGTTGAGCGCACTGTACATGATTTTCACTCATGCATAGCTAAAAAATACCGTATCCAGAAAAATTACCGTATACCGTATTTTTAGATTTTCTTTTCTGTGACAAAAAAATGTATGAAGTTTGTAAAAATTGCGTATTTTGCTAAGTTATCAAAGCAGTCTTATTTGCATATTACTAGGCTTGAAATCCTCCAGCATATTATTAGGCGTCAATGCAAGCAGTACTCTGGCAAGAGCTAAATAACGTACTAAATTGTATTATTGTCAAAAAATCTTTTATGATCTACGATCGCGGAAATTCGGTATCCTCATTTCAGGAGCATACCTTTTATAATATTTCAATAAATTTGTTTACATTACAGGCACCGTTAATTTTGCCAAGGAATCTATGCACACCACTAATGGCAGTATCGGAAAGACTCGGTATGCGACCAGTAATATGCCATGCTTCAGCATGCTTGGCTAACTGGAATCTGATTGATCCTACACTACCGTTTTCACCAGATAATTTACAGCTGAACGCATTCAAATTTCTGAACAGTCGAGCTAATCATTGGTTTTTTTCTGTAACAGCACAGGTAAGTGATGGGATTCCTGAGTACGCAGTGAAGTCTATACAAAAACTCTTATAAGATAAAATAAGCTTTGGCGTTGATCAATCCCTTGTTGCCGCATGAGCCTATGTACTCGTGTTCAACGTGATATTGCGGAGGTGGTTGATTGCGAGCATGGTTTATAGAGTGACTTGAATTGCCCACTCTTAACCAAATCAGTGCTAGTTATCTTATCCTGATTTCTCTGGTACCAGTCAACCGATTCCGGAGACATGGCGGTCTTGGTAGGCTTGGTGGGGAACGACCGCGAACTGATTCGTGCCTGTCTGTCACTGTGGAAAATCCACCACTGTACCACACTTTTGAAATCCTTAAGAGATTTGTAATATATGTAGTGATATTAAAAGTTTGTAACTATATTAGAACAGAAAGTGTTTCCATCCTGCAGTCAATTACAAGGCGCAGTCTTCACGGTCCACTTTGATCGTTATATAGCTATGCTTTTCAGCCCTAAGGCTACAGTTCTTTTTTTAGAATTTTTTAGGAAATTACCCCGCTTAACATTAAAAACTCTCACATTAAATACGAAAATCTTCGCTGAATTCAGGTCGAAAAAGATTTTGTCCCATGCATCTGCAATATTATACGCGCTGTTTTCTTTTCAATGAGGAACGATTTTCAACACACTAAAATGGCTTTGAACTCGATTGTGGAATGTTTAACTCAAGCTACAAAAACGATGAAAGTATGATTTTATATTAGTAATATATCTGGTACTCATGACCATTATCACCTACAATATCTAAAAAATAATACTGAAAATTATATTGACTTTAGACGGAAAACATAGCCTTCGTGATATTCCCAGAATGGGTTGTGTTGTTCACTGCTGTGCTTTCAATACTGCATTACAGTAGATTGCTGCTGTAAGAATATACTAATTTCCATTCCATAATAAACTCCATACAGTTGATTTGGAGCCTATATGAAGTGACACGAAGTGCCGGATCGAGGAGATGTGAAGCAGATGCGTTCGGAGCATGAACTTCACAATATAACAGCACTGCATAGGTTCATACTTTATCTGAGCGCATACATTCAGGTATGTTTATGTGCATTTGAATGCACATGGAAGGTATTTAGGAGTCGTTTCTATCGGTACAAAAAAACGTTATAGAAATGAGCCTCATTTTCCTTATTTTGAGTATAGATGGCATGGTACCTTTGGACAGAATGGGAAAGCTGCTACAATCACAGATCCAAACAAGGCTATATAAATGTGAAAGGACGCAGATAATGAGATGTGCATTAAAGACGCGAACGCTAGCACCAGAGTCCTCCATTGATGATTTCCTGATGCATACCAAGAGACATGCCGGCAGCTGACTTGCCTAAACGAGGATACATCAGCCACTTAACGCTCTTAATGGAGCCGAAGTGGCAATGCTCATTGAAAGATACTATAGCAGAAAAGTGGGGTCGATATACTTGTCAACTCAAAATTAGCCTTGGTTGTGACTTTGTTTAGCAATACTCGAGGTTGGTAAACAGTATTTTATTGAAAAGAC
>KN716269.1:201590-215017 GCA_000816705.1 Dictyocaulus viviparus | reverse complement strand
AGAGATAAAAATAGTACTCTGTTAAAATCAACTCAAGTCTATTGAAATAATTAGTGACATAGATGAAACTCGATCAAGGGCTATAGTGTTGTACTAAATGACTATATATCAGGTGTCTTAAGCTTTCAGCGTACATTTCTAACCTCACTGTCTAAGCTTTTTAAAAAATGAAATCATGCATTTTGATAACGTATATGAGAACAATGATTGCAGAAAAACTACCGCAAATGAGTTAACAATCGCTAAAATTTGCTCTACAGCAGATTCGGCTTCGTTTGCAATTTCTGGTGTTCGGCTGTCAATTGGTAGTGCTACCTTTTCGTAAAGTCTGGAAAATTGAACAACTATTCACAGCTTATCAAATCAATATCACAACCAATGGCATCCACGTTGAGACTGTAATGAAACTATTTTGAGTATATCCTCATGATTATAAGCAGCATATAATGAGGAAGTGATTTGTTGATTGTGGAAAAAAAAAGTCCTCTTTCATACAACTAACACTACATAGAGGAAACAGAAGCACTAACTTTAATAAGAACGAAATATAGTAATGTTATTTTCTTTTGTAACAAAAAATATAGTGCACTCTTAGCAGTTATAGCCAATAGAAGTTATTATTTAGGTAATTAATAATATTACAAAAAGAATTTTAGGTATTAAAAATATGTTTAATATTTAAGTGAAAAAGTTAAAGCATGAAAGAAAATTGAAATGTAGACACCTTCGATTCTCCTCATTCATCTGTTTAAAAAAGTTATTAATCTTGTCAGTGTTTTTGAAGTGATCGTGAAGAATACGCAAATTGTCCAGATTTGAAGTGTTCGACGATTTACCTCAAAATCAATTTCAATTCATTTAATGCTTCATTGATGATATACTGATTAATAAAATCGTTTTTTTATGTTCCCTTGCCGTTTTTTTTTCATCACAATGAATTTCAATGATGTAAGCCTAAATCAATATCGGCAAGACAGTTAAAAATAGCTTACAAACACTATAAATTTGAAACGTTCTTAAAATGAAAATAAATGTTGCCATAGAAACCAACCGAACATTTTCTGTAGATATTTCATAGCGACATCACGAAAATTTACAGACAATCCATTGTTTGTTGTACCTTTATTAAAAGCAAAATTACACTTTCGATAATTATTCGACAAGTTTTCTTTTTCTTCAAAATTAACTCATAACTTATAACTCATAAATGAGTAATTCTGTCTTTCTGTTTCAGAACAAAAATATTCGAATAGTGGATAGCGAAATGATAATGCATACAGAAGTAATTTCTCACACATAAATAGAAAGCTCCCAGCTTAAGAATTCTGAGTTACTATGACTAACTTGCAGTTTTTTTCTCAACAATTAAAGTGAGTGAAATGCATAACGCCTAAATACTCAGTAGTTTGAATTAGAAAGCTTGTTGAAAAAAACATACCACTTTCTCTTTTTGTTCTTCTTGTTCGCCTACTACTATCATTGGTGAGTGATTCCACAAATTCTCTTTCGGCAGCAAAAGGTTTCTTTGGAAATAACGAAGCAGAAAAACTTGGCCTCCTCATTGGTTTTTCACTTTCTAACATACTCCATTTCTTCGGTTGTTTTCGTGTTTGCTTTTTTATCGGGCTCACTTTACTGTTGTTTGAAATTTTAAAACCATACGCAGAATGACTTATACTTCCTGTCCGTCGTTTAACGGTGAAATTTTGTGGAATGTACATCCAATGCTTGCTGGATTTTTTGTGGACGATTACTGTTATGAATGATTTTGATTTCTTCGTTTTAGTTAACATCGTCTTTTTTTTCATGTGGTTGCTAGAATCGAAAACCCTCACTGCACATTTTGCTAGTGAAACGGTAGACTTTGCCTCGCTAACGCATTGCTCATATACAGCTTTTTCCACTCGCGAAACATACGGTAACAACTCATTTGCTCGCGCCTGAATACATTTCAAATTTTAAAAGATATCTAGTTGATATTTTAGATGTTTCTCTTATTGTTAGACTCAAAAGAATTTCCTCATATGTAAAGACCATTTCGAATGATTTCTACCAATAGTCCCATAATAATGTCAATTGAAATGTAATAATTCTAGTTCTGAGTAAGTGACAGTCAAACTGTGGTAGGCCGTGGGAATGGTGAAGGAATGAGTACCGTATTACTTTGAGTTTTATGCATGAGTAATAACACAACTGTAAACAAATGAGATGCACCCTCTGTAAAACCATTAGTTCAAAAATAAAAGTTCCCATTCATCTACTGTCATAAAAGCTTCATATTGGTGATAAATTGAGGAATTGTATAAACGAATTCATAACATTTTGAATAATCTACACTTTTAATAGCGACAATCAACCATCAAAATGCACGATGAATTTTCCATTGAAGTCATGATCACAAAAAAGGTTCGCGAAACATTTTACGTGTTTTGAAGCGTATAAAAATGAGTATTTTTTTTTCTTAAGCAACTAGTGAGTCAAATTGAGGAATTGGGAAATTTTGATTCAATATTGGCTAACGATATGGAATATTTGAGACTTTTTCGCATATTTATCATCAACAAACACTCTAACCTATACGAATGCAGGATCGCCACATAGAAAAGCTTTTGTTAGTATCAATGCTATTATTATAACCATTGTCATTACTATTACAATTATCCTTTGCTCAATTAATTATTCTGACATTTCTTTGATGAGGAATATTTTCAACTGAGTTATACCTTGATGACTCCTCGAATTAAAGCGTTATGCCATAAACCTTTCAGATTTTTAATATCAAAAGCGAAGTATTTGGATTTCACTTGTCCTAACATCGTTGGATCGAATTCACAGAGCGCTAAAAATTTGTTTACATCAAATTTTGTAACACTTTGGTTACAAAAATATTTTAAAGATTGTTGTAAAGTTTTGAAAGAATTCTATGTGAGATTTTTGAAAATAACTAACTACTAGAATTTCTGAACTCTTCTACTTCGTATATTTGTAGCTTGTGAGTAAAAGATAAATGAGTTAAGAGGAACGAACAGAATGTTATCAATCATATCATTACTATTACTATTATTATTATTGTTATCATTATTATTATTATTACTATTATTAAGCACATTGTAAGACATTGCCGATTTTCAAAATTTACCAAATTTTTGATTCATGGAATTAAATATGAAAATCAAAACTATTTCACAAAATTGAAAACACCTTTACCACATATTGAAATACTGAGACTCGTTCCTCTCATTAAAATCTCTTCTACGATCTACCGTGATAATTTTTCCATTTAAGTTAATCTTTGAGCGTGTAGAAAGAACCTGATTCGAATTCAAACACCCTGAGGTTATAAAAAGTAGTGATTTGCATAAATATAAACATCAAGAGCGATATGTGATCTACAATAATGTTATATATTATAAAAATACCCTTTTTTATAAAATTTAGTATGGTCAATATCACGACAGAACTTGCCTTATACTATGCTATTGAAGAAAAAACAAGCTAAATGTTATTTATTTCAATTTCAATTGAATTTGGTTAATACGATAGAAACTCATAACTCAGCCAAATATTTAAATTACTGTTGAAATCAATACGTGTGTATTTAGTGTTATTTGGTTTAACATTAAAAAATGAATTACAAGCATTTGATTGGATCAGCTTACTTCTGTTTTCATAAAAATATCTTGTCAGAAAGGCTTATCACCAATTGTCAGACGATAAGATTGTTATCAATACTTCAAGTTTTCAAAATTAAACATTCTTAACATACCTGCATTAAAGAGAATAACTGACATAAAATATCCATAGAAAATTGCCATATATTGATTTATCAAAAAATCAATAATCGAAAGATGATCTAAACGCTCGATTCACTAAAAGAAATATTTCCACAAATAGATAAAAGCCAGCAAAAAATATCGCATCTAAATGTGATACGAAGAATACAAGTGACAATAAGTTCAAATACAAGTTTAGCTAATGAATGAGTGATTCGTCTGTGATGAAGCTTCTATTTTGCTTGGAAATATCAAATACAGTGAAAATCTATCGTGAACGACAGCACAACAGTCTGAAATGTGACGTCATTCCACCGCTTAGAAAAAGTGTAGCAGATAAAAATGGTTACATACAAATTTACGACGACGTTTTATTGAAGTTGTGAGAAAAATAAGATTGAAAATTGAATGGTTTGATAGGATTATCCCGGATTAACCCACGTAATGCGTTGACTGAGCGCTGTGGACCGCGTCTGAAAAGTTGTATCATTTACTGAGGCAAAAAAAAACTTTATATCCTAAAAACTTCGATTGGAGTCAAAAACTATTCTATATCGAAGCATCAAAAATGTATTTGAATGGATTTCACGTACTTATGATGCAACAGAATTTCATTAGAACATTTTCATAACCCATTGGCTTTGGCTTACTCACACGAAGGTATATGTTATTTATAGAGTAAGACATTGATCTTTAAAGTCTCTGTGATAGATTTAATTAACAGTTCTTTCATTCTTACTGCCAGCCGTGGCCTATCAAATACGAAACATGCTTAACTTTGAATCAAATACAAATAAAATCATTTGAATAAAAGCTTTCTTTACAACACTGTTAACTTTGTCACTAACAAAAACAACCAGTCTTTTGTTTTCTTCATCTATTTTCATTACATGGATGTGATTCAAGATTGCATCAGTACTTGAACTACAAGGTAGCCTTCTACCACCTCATTCTATTAATGCGTAAACTCTTACGTTGTCGCCAGTGTACTCATGTAGGAAATCGAAAACAATTTAATAAACAAATACGAGAAGTTTCTATCTACTTATTAGTACACTTGTGTACTTGACACCTCGCAGAAACCAGTGAATGATAATTTTTGCTAAACGATTACTGTTGAGATTGTTTACTATTATCGATTCACATTCTATGTCTTTAATAGTATTATTGGTATTTATTGATTGTCGTATATTGGACCTTCAAACTTAGTCACATCAAGGACTAAACATTTTGAGTAGAACTGTGTATACGAAACTAAGGGAAACAAGAAATAAAAGAGAATAGCGGTCATGTTAGTTCTATATTCCATTATTTACCTCTTTATGAGTGACAATAACAAAAATAGTTTCAGATAGTTTCTAACAACAATAATTAATGACAATTGCGATAGCGAATATTCAAGGATAACACATACGCTGAAATTTTGATGGTTATCAGTGCTTGTAGTATGTGAAACGAATTTAAGACTCCAAAGAGGTGCTGTGAAGATGAGTTCCAATTAGGTCTATATAATGACTTAATATAATTAATACTACATTTGTCTTGTTCTAATGCAAACTTTTTGATTCCGCAGAAATAGAAGGCTTTTATGCTTAGCAGAGTACTCAAACTGCTTCGACACCTCGTACCATTGCTTTAAGCACGTTTATGTATGATGATATTCCTCAATTTTTGTTACTGCATGCATTTTATGTGAGTTAAATTACTGTATAGCGAATATTGAGGGATATACAAACAGGAATACTTCTACACCGTCAAGCATAATGAATGAGATTTATGAGACATAACTATGTGTATAGTGTTGACCATTGTAATCAATAATCTGTCAACAGCATTCTCTAACTAACAACCTACAGTAACATTATTTTTGACTGTGTTTTCCTACTAAATAAGTTTATTTTCAAAGAAACAAAAGAGTTAAATACCTATAACGTTTGTTGCTTAGCATATTTACTTACATCTATCAAATTTTTATTCATATTAGAACAATACAAATAGATCTAAAAGAAAAAAACTTGTAAAGCAAAATACTAAACAAACTAATACATATTCAAATAAAAATAAAACTAGAATAATTTTGAGCACGTTCATTTAATAATATGAATATGAATGTTGAGGAATAATGATAAGGATGATTTGAGGATTTCATGATTTGAGTGATCACGATCGATCAGTGTCTGGATGACAGGTAATAACATTTTTGATTATTGACTTTGTCATATCCAGGTCAAACTACGCGCACCACTTGCCTCAATATACATTGTTATTCCAATGCCAAATGCCTCAGCAAAAGATTATGCTAAAAACATCTTTGTCGAAATTATCCATTATGCAAATGAACTCCGAAAAAATTATCACTCTAAAGCAAAGCAGTTCATGCGACACTTCGTGAACTGTGAAGCTGCCGTAAGAATGAATACAGAGCTGTCACATTAGTTAACAATTCATATAATTTTAACGTGTCTTGAGATCTATGGGATAGAAAGAATTTGAGTTCACATTTCCTCATTGAAGTTTTTAATAAAATAGTTGGAATCACAACATAATTCGCGGTCGTACTTAACAAACTTAAAGATCTAATGGGTAAGTCAAATTCATCTGATGACTAACTCATCAAATAAGAACACAAAAAGCTTTACAACTATTTTAACATTGTTATTGTTTCTAAAAAGAAACAGCTCACTACTTGACAACAGTGATTGTAAAGTGATTAACATCCAGCCGTAATTTTTGAAACTCGTATTCTATTATTATACGACCTCAACTCTATAGGTCTAATAAATTCGATAGAGAATAAAAAACCGTAATCGACCACAAATAATTCAGTAAAATATTTATAACGACAGATCTATTGGTATGTCAAACCAAGCAGAACATGAAATGAACGTGCATGGCAAAAACACAAATATCTGCTGCGTAACGGAAGTGTCAACAAGTCAACTAGTCGACCAAAGTCGTTTAAGTATAGTGCTATAACACACCTATATACTACAATGTATATCATATTTATTGATTAGAGTGTTTCCCTTCTCCATTGCTTTAACTATAACTCATCACAGTTGAGCAAAAAGAACAATTCAAGAGAAACTGGACATCCAGAGATATCTCAGACGCGAAACTCTAGCCCTACGATGCTCACATTCTTCCGAAGTCGGTCAATTGGTGCCAGTGAAATCTGAGCAAATTAGCAGCAGTGTCTTTGTGAAGAGTGATCTTATCGAGTTACTGTATCAATCAGATTCACATTTAATCTCATTTTCCTCCTTCATTTCTCTCTCTTTATGCCACGTTGGACATAAATTCATAGATTCTTTCGAAAACAGGGACTGATCAACACCAAGGTACTTTAGTTTATTTCTGTTATCATGTTCTGCTAGTCCTGTTTGGTCCTTCTTTGTACGGAATCTGTATTACACTACATAGTTGGAGTTTAACTTTTCACATTATTGATGTGTTGCTGTTGTTGATCTCGTTGTTTTTTAGTCATAATTCTCAAATATCGATTCAATTACTTGATTTTCATATTAATTAGACACTTATTCATCTTGGCAGTTGAATGGTCGAGCAACACAGTAATTTAATTCTTGTAACTTATCACATGTCATAGTTATTCATGAGGTTTTTCCTGCAACGCATAAACGAACACACTCAATCAACTCTTGACGTAATCAAATGTGTGGCGTATTCCATGAGCAAGTAAAAGCACAAAAATTACTCTCTTAAGATTTATTTCTTTATAACAATGACAATTACAAGAATTGCTTCTGTTCATTGGTTATAAAAAGAGAAGTAAGCTTACAATGAATACATTGAAAAAAATACAGCTTCATCGAATAGAAAGGAAACTACAGTAAATTTCTAAAGAGATGGACATTAGACATAAGAAAAAGAAGTGCAGTATTCTTCAGAGAATTCATGAACATTAAAGTAATGGCTGAGCAAAATGAAATACATAACAAATAGTTTGTAATGGAATTATTTTTTATAAAAATTTAACAGTTTAAAATATAAGATAATGTTTAACGTTTGATGAGGAGTTGTGTGATGTAAAAACCTGATATAAGATGTTGACTTCTATCGCTAAAATAAAAAAATTCACTTAAACAAAAAAAAAAACATCAAACAAAGTAAAAATTTGCGTAATTTTACGCAGATTGTAAATTAACTCAATGAAATGCTTAGATTGTAAAGAACCAAAGTTGCATGAGAAAAAAATGTCGTGGAAATGTATTTGATAATTAGACTTCCTCTTTACATTAATAATTACTGTAAGCCTCAAATATGAATACACTTCAAGCTTATAGAACAATTTTTTGATGTGTTATGTCAAAAATTAAACTGCCATTGCAGTAGTGATTTCTTGAGGTACAAAAAAATTTTAATATCTCAATGTCATTTCACTACTTCTACTTGTAGAAAAAGGTTATGAAAACTTCACAATTTCAAAAGTTGTTCTTCGAATTGATCAATAGAAAAATTGAAAGTGATAGTATGAGTATGGCTTTGAACAGACACGAAAAAGCGAAATAACTCTTATTTGAGGTGTATGATTAAAACATCGTCACAAGATATCACAAGAAAGATTACACCGAGCCGTGTGATGATAACTTGCAGTTCTACAAAAGAAGCTATACGACCCACAAAGACATTATTCAAATTTTTTTTTTTTTTTTTAGCACAGCAGAGCCGATATCTGTAAGTACGGGTTCGACTCCTGCCTTAGGTTTCGAGTTTTGCGGTCAATTCAGCATCATTACAAACATTATTTAGAATTGCAACGTTTTGTCAAAGACAAGTATAAAGGTGATCAGAACCTAACCGTAGAGTTATAGAGAAAGCAGGACTACCATAACTGAAATAAGGAAAAAGAGAAACAATGGTTTAATAATAACATTAAATTATGTCTAAACATGTACTTCTAAAAAATAATTAACCAAAGAGGAAATAAAACTACTTCATTTTAGCATGTACTTTGCAGTAGTAGTGAATTTTGTGGTATGTTGGATAATTACAATCAAAGAAGATCCATAATCTAAATTTATGCAACAGCAGAGCAAACATGCTGCAATATACGTTCGACCAGCAAATTGATGTCAAACACATTTTGACAGTACTTACCTTACAAGTACCGTGTTTTCAGTAACGCTAATCATACAACAACATAACCATCGTCGTTGTCATCATAAATTTCCGTAAAAATCCACAGCTAATTGTATACGCGAAACTAACTAGCGAGAACATTTTTTGTTGATTTTGAGAACAACAGTTGTTGACGTAATAAAGAAAATAAAATAATAAATAATTCCAAAATATTGCAGGTCAAAACGACGTTATATTTGAACGAAAATATCATTCGATCCACACATCACCTAACTTCCCAAAAAACACTATGTTGTTGCAAGAATCAATAAGTGGACACGTCACAAAAATGCCGAAGTAAACAATTGGATAATAATCCTAAGTAGTTAACGTATTTAAAAATAAGATATCATCAAGGAACATAAATATTATAAATATAGTGCATCGCAATTCAAAAAGTGCTTAATCTTTCTACAGCATAGAATTAGCATACACTAATTTGAGAAAAAATGAAAATGAAAGAAATAAGCTGAAATACATTCTAAAATTTAAATGCTGACAATGGCCACATGAAAACTACGAAAAGAACGTCTTCTCTTCTTGGAGAACGCGTGAAAATCGGTAGGGAAACAGGTAATAAATTTTAATGCATTTAGGCATAATGCTCACCATTGGTAGGAAAACAGCCTCAATTCAGCTAAAGCTTAGAAGCGCGCTTTCGATTGCTAGCTCGATTTAACCATAAAGGATCATCTGAATATCTCCATCTATTTATTCTTTTAAAATATATATGTTTATGCAGTATAACACGGTTTTCTGCAAAAATTATGAAAGCAATCATGAAATTAGCAACATACCTGGAAAACATTCTTTATACCATGCGTAAAGTTCCTTCATATCTTCTTTAGTTCTATATATAAATTAGTTAAAACCAGTTGAATCGGATGCTTTATGATTGATAATGTTTGAAAATTATTTGAGATAAAACTCACTCTTTCGAAATTGTTCCGTTGAATGGGATACCTTCATGAGTCTTTGTATGGTGATGATGTATCTATAGAACAAAATTTCCTAATACGACTACACTCATAAGTCACTAATATAGAATGGTCAAGAAAAGAATTCTATCGAAAAATGAAACTAGTTATGACTTATGCATACCCTTCGATAACTCAACGCTTTAAAATTGCACAATTGACATTGTTTCAATGGTTTAGCCCAATGAAGACGGACATGATCTAGCAAACGATTCTTGCCATGTCGAGGACGCCACAATATATATTTTCCACAGTCCTGTGAAATGCGTCAAATATGATATTGTAACTTTGTAATCAGTTATTGATGAAATTATAAAAGTCACTTAAGGTCACTGCTTTATTCAAAAAATTCAAGCGATACTAACCTGCATTTGACAACGGAAACTTTGACTAGTTTGATTTGAGGATGTCGATGATTGCGTGCTTTTGGTTTGATTCTGCAAAAAAGTAAAATAAGAGCAATTCATGTAAATGAACAGCAAACTGAAGTTATTCTCGCACTGCTTATACAATTATAAATGGCAATCAAAAAAGTAGGAACACAAGACCTGTGCATCATCAGCATGATCGTCCATATCAACTGAATCGTTCGAAAGTGATCGAGCGCGTTTACGAGACTTCTTTTTAGGAGTATTAGAATGCGTGGTTGAAGTTTCATTCATGTCTTAAAACATATCTTGAAATACAGAAAAATCCAATAGCTATAGATGGAGTAAATTTATAGATCAATATCACTTACTCATACTAGTAATGGTAGGCTCTAATGGAGAAAACTGTTCATCTGCTGTGAAAGACTGAGCCATTAACCCATTATGTGTGTTTGTATTCACTAAATTCTTCATGTTGTCATTATGTGTGATGTTAGCACTGCAATCCATGCTTTTGCTACCGCCAATAGTTTGGTAACTAGGTCGTGCTTCTAAATTCCTCACATTCTCAAGCTGGATGTACTGAGGTAATCCTTGAACTTCTGGATAAATCATTCCGCTCTTATCATAATAATTAAAATCCCCATAATAATGTTGGTTCTTATTGTCGCAAATTATATTGTCATTCATAGGAAACGATGTATTAAGAGAATGGAGGCCTAGTGCAATATCTCGTGATAGCGACTCAAAGGAATGTTCTGCCATAGCGCTTGCACCAGGAGTGTAAATACCAGCAATTCGTGCTAATTCATGAGAAGAACGAGCAGTTAGATGAGTCACTGAACTAGATTGTGCGAGTAAAGCTGTGGGTATGTTGGTTAGATCCTGTAATTTTCCAGGGGATAGAAAATCGTTCACAATTCCTTTGACAGCTGATGAATGAATGACGTTCTCTCGACAGTCTTCTGCAGATGGAGCACTGATTTCAGACACATCCGGTGAGAACAAATCTCTGTCAAAAAAGTTTGGCTGGCTTAAGAGGCGAGCTTCTTGTTGAACTGATGACTCTGTATTCTATAACACAAAATCAAAAATAAATAAGCGTAATCATATTTCAACATATGTGTATTCCATGCTAAACAAAAATTTCAGAGAAAGTCGTAATTGTAATGGCACTTATATAAACATAAATTTAAGTATATATCTAGTATTTGATAAGGAAACTAAAATTTATATGGTAGTTTGTGCAAAATATGCAAAATCTACAATAATTATTTGTTGCCCAGACACACCTGACCAACACACTGCACCATTTTGTGGAAATCAACAGTATTAGGAGTGTCAGCTAAAACATAGCAGCACCATTAGAAGTGACCAAATATGAATTAATTGTAAAACAAGATATATATAAGGTAAAAAAAAAGTAGTATACTATTCGAAAGTATTTCATGAAGTTAAGACATTTATACGAAAAAGAAAAGAGATAAGACAAATAGTCTTAATTCATACTTCCATTATCAATTACTGAAGGATGAGAAGTGACGGATGGTGCATTTCTACGCATCTTATCAATAGCCATAACATTATCGTTACGAACAGTTCCAACCTTGAAAAAATTGAATATTTCCGATTGGTGAAATTACATTATTTCATCAACAAAATCCAATCATAGTACCAATGCATACGAGCACCGAATCACTACTATGAGTCACTAATCAGTTTTATAGTGCATTTTAATGCAACTTTACGATTGCGAATGTGAGATAGTTATTAAAAATATAATTTTTCCATCTTGTAATTAGTATTTACGAATAGTAATATGAAATAGGCAAATTCTAAAAAATGTCTATCATCCGGTAACGAACCAGTCCAGTCTTAAATGGAGGTATAGGAAGAGAAGAAGAGAATCTGGATGATGCTTCACGATGTTCGTTGGTTGGTAATGGCAAATGGTTAGCAGCGGAAGAAACAATCGGTATGTCCATGATGACAGAACGAAATCCAATGTTATTCTAAATTTAGAAAAAACAAATATGCGAAAAGTCTTGACATTATAGGAAGTTGATTTTGACAGTTCTCCATAGGAAAAATATTAAGAAACACATTACGCCACTAAGATGATCGGTTCACAATTCCATTCTATTCTTTCCTTAACAAGTTCATTTGCATAAAACTTATTGCAGTGTAATTTGCGCTGGTGACACTCGTCTTCACTCAAATATGAAATATATATACTGAAAATTAAGCCAATGCTTAACAATAGCCTGTTTGTAACTAACAATATTTCGTTTAAGGTTGGCAGACATGCTACCGATTCTAGTACTACTATCAAAATGAAATAAATGATGTTGATAAGACGATTTCTTGACAATCGTTTTTCGTGGAAAAACGTCCTTGACTGAAGTTACTTCATCCAGATAGTGCATTACTCAACCAGATGTAGTAAAAGTAAGGTGTATCAAAATTATGCAATGAGAGGAACTGTAGTGAACGTCCGTCTCCCAAGGCTAACTACATGTAAATAACGCAGTCCCTGAAAACTTAAATAGATATACAGATCAAACGCGCGGTAACTTTCATATGAACGAAAGCTGCGACATATGAAAACTTTCTGTGACACACAGGATTAACATTTGAGCAGTCGCAATCCGTAACATTGCATAGTGAAGAGATACGAATTTGGGAATTTCTAGTCTTCAACATCTAATTTTCATAAATTCTATTTTCAAAAATATATGACTTCCAAGTTTTCCATAAAATTTATTTACACCAACGAAAATAAATACGAGGAAACCAAGATGAAATTCCGCGAAATTTAGACATCCTATGCAAATTGCAAATCGTACGACTATAACCACTGCAAGCTCGACCTTAAATTCATCCCTATACGAATATGAACAGTATTTTTTTGTAAGACTGCAAAGAAGGTACTTCTGACCGCTCATAGAGCCTGTACCTTGCTAAATAGTGGTATAGTACATCCCAAATGCGACGTTATGAAAAACTATTCCGAAGTACGTAAACGCGACAGCCGTTAGCATTTCCTACTTATCTCTCAACATTTGCAAAAAGCATCACGAAAGATTTCTGCAATATTTAGGAAGTTACAGGCTCTATGAGCGGTCAGAAGTACCTTCTTTGCAGTCTTACAAAAAAATACTGTTCATATT
>KN716269.1:186266-201490 GCA_000816705.1 Dictyocaulus viviparus | reverse complement strand
TATATATATATATATATATTTATTTATTTATTTATTCACATGGAATTCTTCGAAATTGTGCCGCTTAACAAAAAGAGCTATTCATCAATTTAGCGATTGTTGCAGAATATGCCTTTTTTATATCGTCTATAAGCTCTTCACAAGAATCAAATTTGAGAATGAGAAAATCACCATGTCCACAATTTCAGTTGAGGGATGCAGCCGTACCGAGTTAACTGAGTCTAGGCATGTTACAGTCCTTCTACGTATTAACGGCGACCACAGACAATACCAGTAAGTATATATCTGACTTCAAAAACACTACTAGAAGAAGCATTAGCCTGATGGTTACACCTTTTCACGAAGTTAGTAGGAAACTATCATAATGATCAGCGAATCTATACAGCAAAACTGATTCACTGGACCACTTTGGATCACGATAAAGGAAATGTAAGGTTTGATTACATTAATCTAAGATATCCAATGACCAGCCGAAATACAGGCAACATAGCACATGCATTTTCTTCTTTATAATTATGTCATAGGAAGATACAATAAATCTTTAAAATGCACATACGAGGTGGTTTCTATGGAGGTTGCTTTGATGGTTGACGCTTCATCTCGATTGCTCTGTCTTCAGAGCTACATTGGGAAAACTATAGAATTAAACATTGCAAATATTCTTCATATGTACCAAATACAACATTGACTAAATTTGAATACTTAGCATGACATATTTTGCACCAAAAAGGCTTACAACAAATAATAAGTTATGATTACACTTGAGCTTTTTCCTAAAAATTCATATGTAAATTATCTGAACCAACTAGAATCTGTGCAAGGTTCACTCCACGGTTTTGCAAATCGGCAACACTTGTATCGTATATGTTGATTTGCACATAGGAAGACATTCTACAATTCCCAACATCGCTGGGTTGGAAAGTAGTTTTTTCTTGCACATTTTTAGTGAGACGTCCACAGCTGCCTGTCTCCTGGAGAAGAAAACATTACCAGATTTCGGTAGAAAAGTAACACACACACAAAAGAAAGAATAGCTTCAAATTTGGAACAGAAATAGCATATTTCACACAGATCAAAATGCAGTATGGATTGCTAAACACAGGTAAGGAAGCGATACACAGAATAGGCAAAACTGGATAGCGTTGTTATGATGTTCGAAGTCAATCTGATTTCTCGGTAATGTTCATTTATTCCCAATCAACTGCATGACTATGTCGGGGCAACCGAACCGTACATCATACTATGCCCTAATAGCAAAGATTGCGACTGCATAACGTAAAGTACAACCTGATTTCAAGCGAAGTACACATAAAATTATTTAGTAACTGACCCTCCTTTCAAATATCCAGATGGGAAGGATCAAGTAAAATAAAGAACATAACACTCCACGCAAGCTCAAGACTTGAAAGATCAAATGCGTCTGCTATATTGTTAAGGTTACATGCTCTAACAGCTGAAAAGATAACTCGCATATCTTTTAAGACGCTTACGATTTATGCATAAACAAGAGGAATCAGTGTGGACGCGAAAGCCTTCAAAGCACGCTTGACTTTTTATCTTGTTGGGATAGATTTGTGAATATGATTCATTCCGACTGACGTTAAAATAACCAAAACCTAATCTTAATCCACAATAGCAGCCAAGTTAGTGGAAAAAATCTTCAAAACAAGGTATATAGTAGTAGTGGTAAATGGTTAAGCCGTGTTGCAAAGCACTTAAACAGAAATCTATGAATAATAAACAGATTTTATATTCATATATCAATCAAAAATTCATTTGAATGTGCTGTATATAGTTATTCCTACGCACAAATACCATTCCTAATACAATCAATCGTTGAATATCCAAATCGCTGTCAATACATTCAAACAAACGTGATAGGGAGGTCAAGACCTTCGGTTAGACGCAGGTCGCTGCCAGCTTTTCTGTGGAAAAACGCAAAGAATAAATCCATATCACGCAAAAACTTCTACAAGAGTTTAGAACGATTTTCCTTAACAATGGAAATGTTGAACATCCGGACGTTTCAAATTGAAATTACATCAAGCTGTATATGGCCATCAACATAAATAGCATCCATGGGGCATGAATACATCTCTAATAAATGACAAGAATAAAGCATTAAAAAATAAGAAGAATAACTCACCGTGTTCATGTTGGAACTCTAATTCTTATATAGACGTAGCTAAAAGAAATACAATGGAATTATTAGGCTTTTATGATGGATAGTAATTATACTGAAAATATCAAATGAAATTTGTTTGTGACGGCATATTTACATTGAAAATCCTATAACCACTGCTTGCATCTCGAAACAGTGAAAAGCATACATCCAAATAGATTACCAATCAGAATTAGAAAAATTACGAAAATGCTACTACATATATTATAAATGGGCACTACGTCTAAGATCTATCAGGTACACTACATGATGAAGCATGTGAAGTAACAAATCTTAAGAATAAAGCTAAATAAATATCATGCGCTTAGATCAACTAGTATATAACTTCGCTTTATTGAAAAATCAACAGACGAGATATAGAAACACAGGTAGAAGTGCTACAAAACAATGAAACAAATAACAGCTCACTTCTAAAGCATATTTTATTCCTGTCAATTATCAAAAACGAAATGAACGATGAACACAAAGTGCATTGTTCTCTTCATAAGTCACAAGAAATATCAAACGTATGGCACATGAGCGATGACGAGGCATGTAGTCAGAATGGTCCGCGCTGATCCTCACTAAAACTAATAATTTTCAATGATCTTAAATTTGTTAAAACCGAGAAATAATTTAAAAATTTACCTATGGTTTAAATCATGATTTCATGAAAATTTCGTCTAAGTGCGGAAAAAAACTCAAGACTACTATTCAATAAAGCTATCCATGCACACAATTTCTTTTTCGCAAGCAATTAGAACCCATGAAGTAAAATATTCATCAACAACCGAAACAATAATGATAAATACATATACTTATCGATGAAGCTTCAACTAAAAAACTATCTAATTATCTAGAGCATTGGTATTTGACTGTTCACAAACTAAATGTGAAAAATTTTGAGATGAATATGCGATTAAACCAACCAATTTATTAAAATCGTGTTCCAATTCCCTAAAGCAATATGATTAACACCGCACAATCACGCTGCTACCAAATTTCACGGTTTGAAATTTAGAAGTCTTAATTAGAACTCAAGAATTCTCTCCCTCAAAGTAGTTAACAAACAACAACAGATCCAGAAATCTCAATCTTAAATGCTTTGATTTAATCATCTTCTTGGTAGTTACATATTTTAGCTTCCGTATCACTGTAATTTTTTCTGCAAAAATCGTTAGTAGACAACAATTTACTGCCAGCTCTGCTATGCATTGCGCAGTCAGATCCATTCCTAACGCTTCACCTTATTTCCTATAGTATTTCCTATAATTGTGACGAAAATTCGGATTCACCTGTCTTATCTTAGATGTGTTATATATCAATCAGATTTCCAAAATTCTTTGAAAGCCTTGTTGTTGCCTTCAGTTTTGTCATGCTCTCAAAGAGTTTCTTTATTATGGGATTTCATTACACATGACTTTATTTCAAGCTATCAAAAACTTATTTTTTAACTTGTTTGAGTCGCATCCATTGCAGGCAAATAACCAACACTATAAATTAATACTTAGACGGTTCGTCTTCTCTAGAACCGCCCCAAATTCCTCAGTTGTCCCATCTTACAATTGCAGCCCATAATTGTGGTTTGGTGGTGTGATTTGAGCACGACAGCTGATGCGAGTCTCATGTTTGTGATCTGTGGGGTAACGGCAGCTGCGATTATAACTGATTGTCAGTTCTATTGCCAAAGAGGTTAAAAATACTTCGAGCTTAACAAAAGTTTATTTGTTTCATAATTGCTATTCATACCCCTTCTATTAGGTATGACAGTGCTGAAAGACATCAAAACGTGCATGGATTCAAAATAATTAAACAAATCAAAGATTATAAATGCACTCTTAATAATTTGTTAGTAGTCAAAATTATGTTATAAGACTGATAGCCTATAGACTAACTTTGTATATGCAATTTACTCGATTCAAACCAATTCCCGAAGGTATTATAGCTTCATAGTTTCTTTTCGGTCCACTCATCGTCCACCGCTAGCACATGCGGTACGGCGACGTTGGCTTTATTCTAGGGTAAGGATGCTACTTTTCGCGTATAGTTAAGGTATCTATTATGCCGTTCTAAAGTTATAGTCACAACGATCTCCCACACTTGTTATTCAGGAACATAGTTGCATGTAACGCAGTTTGGTAAGTTAGCTAACATCAGAACTGAGGCATCCTAGTACAGTTTATTGATCTAGAGAGAAAAACTAACCAATAATTAAATATATTTGTTGTTAAAATAACATAAGACAAGCCATCATGGTACTTTTAAAGAATATGAATGTGAGAGGCCAATACGTTAACTACGGATGAATCCTATCTATCTAGTCATTGTTGACTATTCTTGCAGACTATTCTAGTACCAGAGGAATGGAATACTTGGATTGCCTTGAAGCGAATTTGAGCTTTCAAATCACTGCGATACCTCCTATACTCCGTTTTTGTTTGTTAATTAAATAATATAAATGAAGAATAACACTGAATTTGTCTTGTAAGTAATCAGAATCTACTACAGAAAATTTTCCAGGTAAAATGGCATATAAGCGCTTTACAACTAAAGTCACTTAACGGACAGCCGATGAATCAGAAAATAGAAATGATACCTCTTAAACCTAACTTTTGAAAGGTGTAATACAATCATATGAAAACTTGTGAAACATGAATTAAAATTACCTTACAAAAGATTGGGGGGATTGAATCCATTTCAGAATGCCAGATGATGGAAAACCTACGAATTTTTATAAATTATTATAAAAATATGCTCAGTTACAGTCAAAAACTATTAAGGTTATTGCTATATTAAGTTCATCTTTAATCAAAGCATAACTCTACCAGGAAAACATTGTTCCCACAATAGCAGAATATCGTTTGCATCTTTGAGCGACCTAAATATACCATTTTTAAAAATGCGGCAATTCATTTTATTGGAAAGTACTCACTCTAGAGAGAGTGCTCCACGATAAGGATCACCACTGTGTGCACTTTTATGATGATGATTGATCTGCAAGTTTCATTAGTGTGTGTACAGAAATCCAACTGAAGAAGACAAAGCCTTCTAATTGTGTTCCAAATAGAACTACAAATCCTTCCTATTTTTCAAAAAAATGGAATGATTACGATATTTCATCACAAATCAAGGAGAAAAAAACTATTCTCATATTTTTAGCCAAAACACGTAGATATCTTTCAGAAACAAATTGATAAATGTAAACGGTTTGAATCATTTTGATCAACAAATGCGTGCTATTGACGGATTTAGAAACAGGCTTTTCTAATAAGTGCTACGAAAGTGTTGGAACAAATGAAGGAACTATTTCAAATGAGTAGAAAAATACTCACCTTCCTGTTACTTATCGCTTTGAAGTCACATAATTTACATTTTTTGACGGCTTTACCGAAATGAATACGAACATGATCAACCAAACGGCTTTTGCCATAACGCGGACGCCAACATATACTCTTTCCACAGCCCTAATAATCAGATATGCAAAATGTGATTACAAGGATTTTCCACGTAATTTTGGAAAGAACCAACCGGTATATGACAGTGAAAAAGCTGCAAACGATTAGCTGTTTTCAACAATGGCTTTCTCCAAGGCATGACCTAATAATTTTACTATTGAAAGCATATTTCTAGCCACGCTTGGATCAAATGTATGTTTAATTTACTCATTGCTTGGTTTAGCGATTTCGAAAATTTGTAACAAAGAAGAGTTATTGCACATACAAGTTCCTTGTTAGGCTCATTCAGGGCATTCATTGAGAGTGTCGACATTGGCTGAGCACACTTTGGACGAATCAAGTATTCTGGAATATCGGATTATTCAGTGACTTTCATACCTGTATCATCGCGTATATTTTGTAAATCTAAATAAAATTAACCGATTAGAAATGCAAGAAGGCTAATAATTAATCATCCCTTCCTATTTTCCAAAACGACAGGCTGTAGTGAGATACTCAGTACCGAAGGTAAACATAAAGAGCTAAAAGTGGCTTACTTGTGTTTTGAACACTTAGCATACAAGAAGACTGCAGCGGCAGCTTACTTTTACTGGTTTCTTCAAAAACGCTCTTACTGCTCGTCACATTGTTTTGAGATCCATCTACTTTATTGTCTACAGGTTGTTGGTCTGCTTCAGTAGCCCGATTAACAGAAAATTCTGGTTGCGTCTCAACATTTACAACTGCAGTGTTTCCAGAAGATTGCGATTCGTTTGGAGGCAACACATCCTCCATTGTGTAGGGACTATAATTATCCTGGCAACGTTGGTCGATGTTTTCGCCGACTTCGTTCGCACCAAAAGGAGCATTGAGACACTTTAAGCCTTTTGGAACATTTTGTGAAAACGGTAGGAACGAACGTTCTGCGATAACATTTGCAGCAGATACGTTAGTATCAATATTTTTCGCATTGTGAGAAACATCCGAAGTTAAACCAAGTAGTGTGTTAGTCTGCGGTGGTAAAGGTGTAGTGCGATTCGCAAGATCATTTATTAGCTCGTGACGAACTGGAAGATTCGTGTTTTGTGTATCAGTTGCTGATGTGGTAACATATTCCTTGCTACCGTCTTGAATAACGGAGACATTGATTGCAGGTGTTGCAGTTTTTAACATAATCTCGTCATTAGTTGAATCTTTGTTCACATTTCCTGTTAAAGGACTGCTAGGCTTTCTGAGCAGTGTGCGTTCTGTAGGCTGAAAATGAATAGGAAATTGAAATTATAGTGAATTTTACCACAAAATCTTCACTACTAGTAACTTTTCACTATGAAGCCTTTCACATAATTTACCTCTTTGAAGAAAAAGGATGCTCTATTGAGCGTTGTCGCTAAAGCATAAATGTTTTAACAGTCAAAAAATTCATCAGAAAATAATGATCCATAGCGCGCTTAACACTAGTAGTAAAACAATATCCAATGACTACGTACGTTGTAGTTTTTCAAACGAAATTAAGAATGTCAGGCATGAATACACCTATGGAGGAAATCATTTTTGAACACTATCATGTTCTGCTTCAGTGAAGTTAACAAATTCTAATGCGGCATAAATTTCTTTAAAAAACAATCATTTGCACGTTCTGAGCAAAACTCAAGAGAAAGTAATATACTAAACTTCAAAATGACCAATTCAATTTCCGCTGATGAGAAGTAATCATATATGCTAGAATTCAAGCCATGTAGACTTATCACAAACGATAGGTCTTAGCAGAATTAGTCTCAAGCAATTATGAATTTAGAAAACGAAGTGAATGCAGTTGAAACGAACATGATTTATGTACTACTTGCGTGAAATGCAAGCGGAATCAACTGGTAGAATATCACTGTTACGCAGATTCGTTTGCACATTTCATGTAAAAATTTGTATTCTCATGAGTTGCTTCGGTATGTTTGCTAATATGTGGATTCTATACTGCAAGCAATGTATTCTAGTGTCTACAACGAAATGACTAGAACAAATTTGAGAAGTATTAAAAGATCATTCGCAGCAAAGACTCACATATACAGCGACTAAATTTGCAAGTGTTTCCAGAGTCATTTGAAAGCTCATTTAGATACAAATGAGGCCAAAAAAAAAGTGAGAATGGAAATATTATTACGTGATGTTGCATAGAACTTTTTTCATTAAATAACAAAGGAGAGTTGTTTTCAATATGTAGAAATGAGATACACGTTAAGGCGCTTCAGCTCCCATACGACTACGTTAGACATGAAACACCGATATCCAAATGTTAATGTGCAATTATAGCATTTGTCAAGTAGGCAATTTAATTTTCAAAGTATTACAAAATCTGACCTCTTGACAAAGTCCCTGCTCATTTTGGCTACCTCCAGTAGTGCAGTGGGAATTTGTGTTAACTGAAAGGAAATAGATTGTTGAATAAAAAAACCACACTATCACAAATTGAATGAATTGCGATTATGCTGCTATCACATTAAGCACATTTTGAGTACGTATGATATAATGAAACCACAAATAGTATTTTAAAAATGAAATAGCACAAAAGGAAACTTCGTTGGAAAAAGTTAGGGATATGTTTAGCAATCATTTTCCAAATATTAATTCTTGTTCGACTTTCACCAGCTTCATACTAATTGATGCAAATGCGCATTGTATTTTGTGCAAAATAAAAATGTATTTTCATTCATTATCATATCAACAATTGAATGAATGTAACATATTAGCGAGAAACTCAAATCTTGTCTTTTTATTTCAAAGGGATTTATGAATTGGAAACAATACTTATACAGGACCAGCTATATACTCATTAATTTCTACGATTCCTAACCAATTCAAGATCACAACAGATTTCGTAATTAAGAAGTGGAAAATGATATGAAACACATTATCATTATTCCCTTCAGTATTATGATCACTGAAAATGTCTCAGTAAAAATCCCAACAGAACATTCAATTTTTCAGACTGAAATTTGAGTAAAACTGATATGCATGACACTCTTACAATAATTGTCAATGACCTATGTTCATGCAATGATCTTTCTCTAAAGCTGATTACTCACGATATCATGCTGGGTATTTTTAGGTGCCGGATCAAATCGGGATTTCGAACTAAAGACATTTCGGAACGTATATGTATTTGCTATTGGTGTATTAGCTCATATCTATTTTTGTACGTGGATAGGTCATGTGTGATCGAACTTGTGCGCATGCAAATTGCATATTACAAGTCGATCTGGTCATAAACTCGCATTTGAATCCTAGTATTTCAACAAGACATGGTAAGCGGTCATGTGAAGTCTCCGACAACAGGGATCGCCATCCATTCTAAAATAGACTGGCCAGCTGCCTGTAAGCTTGAGAAACTCTCCAGTTCACATCGAAAATCGCTGCCAGCTATGGTCGCAAGACTCAATGCAGGAAATGGCTTCACTTTTTTGTAAATGAAGCACTTGTACATATTTAAAAACATTCCAAGAATTTTGTGAACATTGGTGACATTAGAAATACGCGCCCTAAAAAACTGGGAAGATAGAATCAGAATCTGCTTATTGAAAACAGATTACGAATGATTAGAAATTAGAAACGTGGGTCAGTACTTAAAGTGCTCCACCTTTCATCTTCATGAAGCACGGAGTTGCATTAATGTAAATAGTACTTGTTTCATGGCCCGTAGTTCCACAATTTATCTCGTATTTGAGATAAAGAGGAATACACTTTCAAAGTAAACCACAGATGAGATAGTCATGTAAGTAGAAGAGACGACGGCAGATGAACAAAAGGATTGCACAATATCTCTATTCAGACGAGGGGGTGGAACTACTTTCCTGAGTGACTACCTACAAGATGGGTGAAAATGTCCATTATTGAAGGTAAGGAAGTCCAAATCTGTAAGCGATTATAACATCACGAAATGAGTCTCACCAATGTCAGTGTATACGATAGAGGGAGATTACTATGGACAACTGTTACTCCAGAACGAACGCAAAGAAGTTTGCCGGGAGCATTCTAAGTATATAAAGAACGACAATTTAAGTATTCAATTAAACAGTCAAATTTGGGCATTTGAAAATTCACTGAATAAAATGATGCTGATTACTTAGAACAAAAATTGAATAAAAGTGATTATAGATTATTAAAGCAACACCTTCTCTCTACAGTATGTGAGTATAGATCCCATTATGGAATAAAAAACCGTGAATTAATTCAAATCTTTTTTTTTTCTTTTTAAATATCTAACGTAAAACCCTCTATAGTACAATATTTATCATAAAAATTATTTCATTGTGATACGGATGCAACTATTCAAAGATTACTTGGAGGTAGGCTTACACTTGATAGGCAGTGATGTGGATCTAAGACCAGGTGTTAGGAAATTTTCTTGGTTATGACATCATTACTTACGCAAAATTTCCACTAGATTATTTAACTATCCAAAACTAAAAAGTGCAAGAGTAAAATAAATTACTATAAATGCTCCAAAAAACTTATAAACATGTATTGCTTTGCGCTTATCTTAGAAACAGTACGAAGGTAAAGAAATCTGATTTATACCTCCGCTCTTGGATAATGAAGCAGATGCAGGCGACATGTGCTCGAGATCGTCCCGAATACCATCATGATTGACAACTTCATTCTTTGCGAAATTTAATATTCAGTCATTCTCAAATTTAGTCGCTGCTATAAACAAACCTCAAAAAAAAACTTTAGTGGAAACCAACCACACTAGTATCTACTACGTGAGGAATTTCTTTCGGCGTTGTAATGTTGTTCGGTGAGCCTGAATTCCAAGAAGTCTGAAAGTGCTAAAATACTTAATCAAGAATGAGTAAAATGTATGTGTGAAAAAATCCTAATTTACTACAACATGCCAATAGCAAATATGGCTCACGTTATCGGGATCAGGAGAATCAGTGAGCTTTGAGAAGCCTCCCACTGATGACGGACGGCGTACCTTGGCAGGCGGTTCGATATTCTGAGTAGCGTAATAAAAATCGGGTACATCCATAATAACAGAATGATACCCAATACTTTCCTGAAAAGATAGCTTTAACCGGAAACATGGTTTATCCTTCCTATCTAGGTAATAAGAAAACCAGGAGTGGTATGACAACGATAATACTGGTGTGGAATGCCACTTTTCTTCGTATGAATTACCTCAATCAAATGTAGCTACAGGAAAGTATTCGTACTCAAGCACAAAGTACTTAATTTTGCATGGTCACTGCAGTTGTTGCTTGAAAGCAGAAGGTTTTATTACATGAATGTTCCCATAAACTCAATCCGACTCCTAGATATACTTGAGCTACTTTTTTCCAGGATCGTTAAATTGGTGACTTATTGCAAAAAACGTGAAACATTGCTTTGTCAACGATCGACAGCAGCTTAGCATTGCGTAGATTGAATACGCCTTCAAATATTTCTACAGTCTTTCTTGAAATAAATACATGAAAATGTCATACGTAAGCACCCAGCATGAATTCATAAACTGAAATTGAATTTTCACATTATTTAAAACCACATACATACTGAATGTAGTAAGTGAAACAATGTATTGTGTCCAACAAATCTTAGAGAAAAACGAGAATGAAAGAAACGAAAATATTGCTTCACAATCGCAAATTCATTAACTGCCAAGCACTTTATACCAAGGAAATGTTTCTAGTTAAATTTAACGAATTGTATTGAGTTACATAGGGTTCGCTTAACACAATGGTAGAAGGTGCAGCAGTGTTTGGCAGACGGCGGTTCGCATCAAGTAAATTACTATTTCACAAATTCAAAAGTTCATTTTTGCAGAATCTCGTAGCGTTTAAAATGTCATACTTTACTTTGTGTTTGAAAAAAATACAACACCACAGCTTTAACAATAAGTAACCTAATCAATGCGTTATTCTTTAAGCACTTATATGAAAACATTTTAGTACATTATAATTTGGACAACATTAAATTTATTCGACATACATCAAGCATAATTATCACGCTAAGATTATGTTTTGAACTTCCCTATGGTAGAAATCTTCAATAATGAACATGAATAATTGAACTCCTAATTTGATTGCTTAGTTCAGAACTTCTGAGCCTCTATTACATATTTGATGCCGGATTTCAGATACAGCAAGTCCATTTTTTGTCAAAATTGGAACAAATATGATATATAGTCAAAATTTTTCAGGATAACAGTTTGAAGTGATAATTAATCGACAAAGATTGCATATGAAATGCTCTTAACAATTCCATGTAGACAGCAGCTGCACTTAAACCTTCTTAATGAGACATACAAAAGGAAAAGTCGTAAAAAATGAGTTTTCCCCTGTAAGCGATGCGAAAACATAACGACTTACAAGCGATGTGAATATATCGCTAAAATGTTGCGAAATAGAAATGGAATAGCTTTTGAACCAAAACAAAAAAAAACGTAGGATGCAGTCAACCACACTGGGTTCGCCCACAAGTAATATCACCTTTACTACATCAGATAGTAATCATTCTACTAAATAATGACATGTGAGACCAAAAGGACAATTACTTGACATTGTTGTCCTTACATTTTCAGATCCAAGCTTCACGAAAAATCACGCGAAGCAGTTCAGTTTTCATTTTCATAGCAACCAACTAGCATTCTGATCTACAAGCTATTTTATTTTGCCTTATCCCAGAATTTCTATTCTTTTAAAACAGAAAAAGAAAATCGTGAATCGGTTCGCTTCTCAGTTCACAAGATATCGGATTGACGAAGTATTTTGAATCGAGCAAAACGAGATTCGTATTGATTAGATTGTTGACTGTCCAGTGAATCAATAACACTTCTGCGTTCAGCGTATATGACGTACAAATTTTTTTCTACCGCTATTATTTGAATAAGGTTATATTAGTCTTATAAAATATACTATGATCATTTCCATGAGCGATATCTAGATGCGTGAGTTGCGATATATGAGTTTGGTCTCTGCACAAAAGTGTATGTTTAAAGGATAGACTACTCACCAGCATTTGTTTAATATCCACACCTTGCTCGCGTAGATTTTTGATAGTTGCATTGTATATGTTTATTTGAACATGACAGCCTATGTTTTGTGACATGGTTCAGTATATGAGTATACAGAAGAGGCTTTGTTGTAGGATGGATGTATAGTTCTCTAAAAAATACTGCAGTATTCTGGAAAAGAAAAGTATCGACGATGTATGCTTGAGACGTTCTGATGCACTCACTTTCAGCCATTGAATTCATATGCCAGACATGAACGATTTTCAAATACCCTAGTATCGTTTCTCATAGTGAAAATATGAAGAAAAACGAAAAGTAAGCCAATTACACTGACACGAATGAATACTGACAGCTGTATTTATATCTTACATTCTACTCAATAGTATACAGGATATTCACTAAGCAGTTCACATGTACATATAAACAAACAACACACATTACCACATAGAAAAACGAGTGACAGAAATGCATTAGAAGTCCTATTTATACTAGTATGAAAGAGGCCTAAAATGTACATGCATGTTCTTAATTGCGTAAGTGCGCGGAAATTCAAATTCATCACATAAGTTATTGAATAACTACTGCCACAATATCTACCGTATATATTGATTTACCAATACTGCATTTGGCCTAAAATTGCATGTGAACCGAGTTAGCTACCGAAAACAAAATAAGATGCAAATTCTAATCTATTGACAATTCAGTGGTAGCAACTTCACGGTGTTACTGTTAAGGAGAACGATCCGTTAAAGTAATAATGAGTGCTAATGATAATGAATGAAATGATGATGACGACAATGAGACAAGTATGAACATATTATGCCTATGAATTTTTTAACTGGATGGAAGTAAATATTAAAGTTATTAATAGCAACTAAAGCTTTAATTTTGGATAAATAGAATGAAATTGCTGATTGTGTCGGCTCTTACAACATTATGATAATTATAAACGTTACTGAGTCAAAATTTTTCATGTATGGTGTCACCTAGCAAATCATGAAACCATAGATCGCTTGCTTACTATTTCTGACATATTTTGAGTTAAACATATGCAACAATATTTCTTTTCATCTATCAAATTGATAGAAACAGGTTGGAATAAATGTGTTAGGAAATTTTCACTAATGTATACCTTGTTCCTTATTTGTTAAAGAAAGTTTTCACAATTTGTCGCTTACTGAGAGCACTCAGAGGCTTCACAAGTCAATGTTCTATAAGCTCAATAAGGCATTTCATTAAGATATATTCTCTCAATAATGTTTCGAATTGATAGTTTTGTTGAAAATCTAAGGTATAGAATCACATTTTTTCAGCAAATCAGCTCTAAAAGCATTTGAATACTGCGTCTTAACATGTTTGATACTAAATTTTCCTCCTCTAGATCCCTCTGTTATTTCTCATTAATTACTACATTATCAATACTATATATTGAAGTGGTAATTGATACTTGATCATGAGCTTTTCTAATATTGAAATAGGCTAGGCGTAGTCTCCTTTTCAAATGGATGCTAAAAAAATCATCAATATTTGAAAATCAATGTCTTTTTTTTCTTCCAGATGTACCGTTAAGCAAAACAAAATGCAATGGCTGAAATACAGAGAAGTTCTCATAATGCTGATTCAAATATCTTGGTCTAATCGTTTCGTAAGTGTATTCTGATTTCTGATTCTCCTCTGATTCTCCTCTACTCTTTCAACAAGTGTCCTATGACCTCTGCACGACTAATGGAATATTATTTTATTTTGGAATATCTATTGTAGTCTCTTGATGAACAGTTGTTGTTTGTCTTTCATCATTGTTATTTAATCAATAAATTTCTTACTATATGATTTCTTATGTCATGGTCACTATATTAATTCGTTTAGATTATTCATTTATTACATATATTATATGAGATACCTAATAACCTAATTATTAGTCAACTGAACATCATTTACTCACTTGTCATAGATTAAGAATTACACATAAAGTTTTGTTTTAATAACGTTGACATATGCACGTACACAGATTCCAATTTATGAGGCATCGCCTAGCTATTAGCCTACAAAGAAAGAGTGAAATTTTGGTCTTAATCAGTTTATTGATGTGATCCATAGTGCTATCAGTTGTTTGAGGTGATATGCAGTCTAGCGTAGTGGTGCTAAGCAGCATCGCCTTCCATGTAATCCTAGTATGTAAACATTTGCAATATCGATAAAAATGATGAGATTTAAAAGGCAGGAAATAATGAAATGGAAACAAGAAAATAAGCAAACTCTTTCATACACGCTAGAGCCTATAGCAGTTAAGTTTTTGAGTTATTTGGATGTAAAAAAAAAAACTAGTCAGACGACAAGCTTTCTGACAATAAAGATGCCTCTTCTCTTTAAATACGTTTGGACAGTATAAGAAAAACATTGCAGAAGGAATACTGTATAGATCATGTACTAGCTTGAGTAAATTGCAGTTATATAAAAGGCCTAAGGCCTTGTACTTTTACCTTTTTTGTACTATCATTATTAGCTATGCTGTTGAAAAACGGATAGTGATTCTAGTTTTATATTATTATATGGCTAAGTACTTCAATTATAGTTTAAATTTTTTTCACATACACACCTAGTATGTCTGGTATAGTTCAAATATCTG
>KN716269.1:164755-186166 GCA_000816705.1 Dictyocaulus viviparus | reverse complement strand
CAAGGCCTAGTGGACATCGTGTTCCCTCTGTATGTCGCATAAGATTTAAATTCCTTCTATAATCTATATTTGCAAAGGATATCCAATTTTGTTAATTGGGTACGGAAAGATGGTTCTCTAGACAGTTAGGTGAGAAGTAAGATCTATTCCTTGGAACATGCGACATCAAATGCACCGTGACGGAAATGTACTCGTTAATTTGGAACTCGCTTATAAACATTGATTCTTCCGAATAACTAACAACATGATAAAATCAAGATTACCGAAAACTATAATACCATATTACCCGATGATTAATTTTAGGATGACGTGTTCCAATACCAATTTTGACAAACATCGCTGTTTTTGCCAACAAAAATGACCGAAAACAGCGGAACATCAAAAGTTATACAAAAGTGTAATTTTCTGTCGGTGGGTGAAGTGCTTAATTACGTATGCGATAGAATAATGCATACTATCACTTTTTCACAGTGAAATTAAAGAGTGGAGTTTTCTCTCATTATTTTGTCGTTTGCTGAAAAAACATTGACTTGGTGGAAAAACTTTAATAACTCACGTTAACAGTAATAGTACATCTTAACAAACGGCATATTCAAAACAACCAATGAAAAATCCATCTTCTCTTGAAAACTGATCAAAGTGATAACAAAAGTGACAGATATAACGGTAATGTGAAGAATTGGCATATAAAATGCCTAGATTTATAGTATTGTTACAAACTAATCACATTTCCCGCATTTCAGCACATAATACTCTAAAACACTTTGGGAATGTCAAATAACCCATAACTACCGGAAAAAAAACCGACGTTCAATAAAAGGGAATAAGGACAATGTAAAAAGTAAGAGAAATTTTCAGAGAGAAGAGGAAAAGATCCATGGAAATTCTACTCAAAAAAAGAAACAAATAACCGGAGGAAAGAGCTTGCAATTTGATGATGATCGTTCTATTCACCCGCAGCACGACACGTATTAGTTGAGTTCAATCGCAACAGGTAGTATTCTTAAACTTCCTTATAAGAACTTTTGCCCTGATCCTGAAGCGAAGCGAGAATCAAGTTTTCCAATGCGTCTCTTCACCTCATTAAGATTGAGCTTTGCTTTGCTGCTTTCACCGATATCTCTTTCCCGATCGAATGGCACTCTCTCACACTAAATACAACAGTAATTAACATTACTAAGCTTCACTTTAAAATTTACACATCAATCACGCATTGTAATCTACGCAACAAATACAAAAAAAAAATACTAAAACAGCTGGAAGAAATGTCAATTAGATTTACCTTAATTTTAGTGTTCTCTGCCTTCTGAGGAACATGCACTAAGCGTTGGCGTTCAACCTGAAGCGTAACGTAACAATTAGTTTTCATAACATAGCAGATATTACGCTAATGCAAAAATAATAGCGGCATATTGGTGTTCTGAACATTCCATAAACCGCAATTATTTCCGCACCAACCCAATAGATTAAACAGTAGAATCGAATATGGTTCTACGCAAAAATCTTACATCAAAAGCTTCCAAAATTTTACGTTGTTCATCATCACGTATGTGGTCATCGACAAGAATATTTGCTCCAGTATTGTCCTTCAAAGCACAATCGACATTAGCGAAACAAAAAGTAAATTATGTTCGAAGCAATTTGACATAAATTGTAGTGGCCTATGAACTGAATTTTACTCTACATTCTGATGAAGGTATGTTGTAATGAATAAAGACGCCACACAGAAAACGTAATAGAACTATATATACCAGATAATACCATCAATCTAGGAATGCCCATCCACTTTGTCTTGTAGTATGACAAGGTACTATATCTTTACGAACTATACAATGAATGAGGTTTTATTAACTATGGCGATGTAACATTAAATACAGTCTTAATTATTCTAGAAATAAAAACACCTCTATACGAAATTTTTTCGCATGATGAATTTCTTCCCATGACGCATCGAAATCTGTATTAACACTACTTCCACGCTTAAATTGACGAGCATCCAACTTAGACATGACCGATTTCTTCGGCACTTTAAGCATCCATTCTTCACGCTTTGGCATGCTCTGCAAAAACTAACAACATTAACGAAAATCAATAAAAGTTATCAAAGCAAATGGTAGTGTACCTCATCTTCCTTACTCTCTAGTTGCATTCTCAAGTGTGCATACTCCAGTGCGGCACTGTCGCATTCACCATGAAAAGGAAGAGGTCCGACATCTTTCCCAAAATCAGAATTATCATCGTCTGAGACATTTAAAGAAGGAGGAGGAGGCAACGGACCAAAGGGTTCCATATCAATATCTCCCGAGCTATCTTCCTGTAATCAATGCTGTACATTGTTCCTAATAAATAACGGTCAAAGGGAGTCGGAGATTTCACGCATATTAATTAGCTTTGTATGAACGAAAAGAAAAACTTGTTAAAATATCGTGACAAATATTTAGAATGAGGATAATCGAAGTGACGCCGTAACTTAATAAATTAAAACTATGCATGGAAAACGGATAAATAAAAAGTACTAGTACGAAGAAGTCTATCAAAATCAGTAAATATAGTAAATTTTTCTTGATAGAAAATTCACTAATTCGTTTTCTAACAATAATGAGAGATTTCGTCTTCTCCCCTTAGAAACATACCTGGTCGCTGCAACTGGTGATCATTACTCCAGGAGGAATACATGGTCCGATTCCTTCATATATATTGTCATCAGAAGTCACGTTATGATTTTCACTACCGACGTTCGTTGTAATAAGAATACGCTGTTCACCATGATTGTTATTAGTTCCATTCATCTAAAAAAAAAGAAAATATGGGACAAATTTAAACCCGATGTTCAATAAAACGGTTTGATATTTCTACCGAAAACCTACGCAATAGTTGGAATCCTGCGCGTTTTCGACAGAACCACTGGATATTACAGAGCCTACAGACACTAAAAAACCAAGATGTTAGGATTAATGGCTTATAGTATTCATAAAAAACAGTATCATGAATACTATTATTTATCTTGATATAAAAAACAGATAAAATGCAACATATAGTGGTACATTAGCGAATTTAATAATGAGACATACTAGACTACTTGTAATGTCTTCTGAACACGAATGCAGAATTCACAAATTGAAGTACACTACTGCATAATTATTCTGAGTGTTACCTTAACTGTTCTATGTTTTTTAGAATGCTGCTACTACTATTCTTTGTCATAATGTGCAATAAGAAAGTATTATAAAAACGTGTGCGTAAAATTACATTCGCGAATTGTTTACCTATAAAATAACTACATCCGCGTTACACCAAATACCACTTCTTAACAGTGCATAAAATCTAGGTAATCTTATAGCCACGTTATCTGCTAAGAACAAACCAAGTCCATTTGACGTTCACAAGCAAATGTGAACTTCGTTCCAAGTTGGATTCACAAATAGGATAAGATTCGGCGTTGATCATTTTTTCTGATATATGTCTACGCATCCGCGTTCAGCGCAAAATCGTGGTAATTGGATGAAACCTAATCTTTACACTTGAGTTAATCACTCTTTATCGAGTCAATGTTCCTTATATCTCTCAAACTTCTCTAGTACCCATTTTGTCGACTACAAATGCTTGAAGGGTTTAGTAAAGCTGGGCATATACTATGGACGTTCGTACACTAAGCCGGGAATGTGTTAGACTGTGGCACTTTTATCACAGCACTACGTGTCCTCTCCAAAGTTCAACCCATTTACAAATAAAATTTAATCTTATCTTAAAACTTAAAAGCTAAAAAAAAGATATACGTATCATATTATTGAATAACCCACCCCATGTCGAAGCGGGGCTCGGATATGTCACCTTATTCTCGCGTGCGCTAGTTCGTACACAAACAGTATTGGTTTCATTATCAGAATCCTAAAAACGATAGTAACATCTTGATTGATGCAATCAGTGTTGTTTACCCTTGGTATTCTTGGTCTCAAAATAATAGATCAAAGGTATAAGAAATACCAAGGTTACATTGAGGACCGAACAGTCTGACCTTGAAGCTTCGGTAGAAACTGCCATATCTAAAAAAATAGAGGTAAGAATTAGAAAGCCTGGAACGATAACAAACTGATTTCTACTAGGTGGATACGAATCAGTTCTAAGATACTCCTGTTTTGTGCAGCATAATTTATATAGGAATAAAACAACAGCCACGCCATCTTCATGGAAATATGCAGTTACACATTCTAAAAAAAAACGAGCGAATAGTGAGGGTTCGCTTCACTAGGCCACGACCAATAGCAAAACAGTGAAGGAGAAAACTCTCCTTACGTTCCAAACTAATAGTTCAACATCATTACAAATAATGAGCTAGTGATATAGGACCGTAATAGAAATATCACCTCTTATCAACTAGCACCATTCCTACACTTCACAATATCTAGAAAAAAATGTAGAAAAATCAACTTAACCTAATAATCCTACCAGATCGTTTATTGCCTCAACATGGCTAGAGGGTGTTCCTAAAGAAACATTTTCATATGAAAACATGGCCAAGAATAGGTCTATCGAGAATCGCCGCTTTCTTGATGGAATAGAGTTATAAGGAAACACATCCTTGTGATCCATAAAAGCCGGTGACTGTCTTTGAAAAAAGATATAAGCATCGCAATAAGCCATATCAGTAAGGGAACTAAGACTACACCAGTAAAAATTGGGCCTTAGTACCTCTTGCACGCTGGGCTCTGCCGTCTTCGACGAAGGGGGGCTAAACAACCGTTTCGAAACGGCACAACCTCTGGCAAAAGGTGACGTTGATAATAATAACGAATAACCCCACAACGCGCCATGGAGACTGTTTCCCGCTTTGCACCTGCAATTCTAAAACAGTCTCTTTGGACGCCGATCTCTGTGCCCAGCTCGAAGCTTCCAACGCAGAAAATCCAACGTAACGGCTTTACAGGAGATCAATAGCAGAAAAAAGCCCGTTTACAAAATCGTCGTCGGAGACTTCAACGCGATAGATGAAAAACACTATAGGGTTGAAAAATTTGGATTAGGAGATAGAGATGAAAATGACGAATGTCTAGTGGCTCTCCTGTCTACAATACGCGTATACTTATTCTATGACAACGCCGATTGGCATAGTAGTTGCCAATAGGAGCGACCCACGCGGAATCAAATCATATTCTTACTAACCTAAGATGGTGTCTTCTCGATACATCGGTATTACCATCCTTCTGCACTGAATTTGATCAACACCTTCTCTGTGCAAAGATTCGTTTTAGCAGACATCTAAAGAAAAAAATCTCCTATCGCACAAACAGGGGAAAACAGTAGTTTACAATAAAAACGTTCCCAACAACATCCTCTCTAAACATAACTGGTAGATGGTAGAAGACTCAACCGAAAACTATGAATTGTTAACGAAAAGACTGCAAGAATGTGCCCAGAACGTTTCAACACCCAATTAAGAAGATCTCAACGCATTTCTGCGACAACCAAGGAAATGCTAGAAACCAGAAGAAGACTGATGATACTCGTTTGACACGGCTTGTTATCAATGCTAACTGTAAGAGATCGTTGCAGGAATATTTGAAACGGTACAAGTAAGAAAGATTATTGGAAGTAGCTCAAAAACGAACTAGCCTGAAGAAGTGCCATCCAAACCCTTGTGGTTACCGTGTTCAATTATGTTTAATCAAGATGGGATACTGATTACTTTTCCTCATAATATGAAACTGACAACTTTAAAGTTCTACACCAGCAATTTTCGTCCCATGAATTGATTGTCAGATCCTCAAATACCCTCCGGAGGCAATCTATGACGAATCCTTTCCGCTAATTTCAGGTTACGATTGAAATCATGAAAAGTGGCACAGCGGCTGAACGGATAAAATAAATGTTGAATCCCATCTAGCTGATAGCCACAACCTACATGTACTTCTCGCACGCCATAAGACGTAACATCGAAATGGAAAGATATGGTTATCAGCGACGCTCCTTCTGCACAAGAATGGGAACCAGAAGGACATTCAAAATCACTAGTCGATTTGCTGGTTGAGTGCAATTTCTAAGATAATTATACCGTTGCTCATAATAACAACAGTGAATGAAGTGTGTTCAACGTTGAACAAGTAGGATTTTGTAAGGAATTCTACTGCATGAACCAACTCCAAACTGTAGCAAAGGTTATAGAAGTCTGTCGAGAATATTGCCCACTCCTCGTTCTAGCCTTCGTCGACCACGAAAAAGCACTCAACAACGTCGATTTTAAAGCTGTGTTTTAAGCACTTGTCAATTAGACCAGGGGACCATCTTATGTGAAAATTCATGACCACTATTACAAAAATCGCACATCGAAAAAACAGTTTTTCGATCAAACCATTAGAATTCTCATTGGAAAAGAAGCTTGACAAGGTGATAGAATCTCGTGAGAGCTTTTCACTGCTACTTTGCAATGGATAATGAAGTCATTAAAATAGGACCAAAGGTACATTTATATCAATAGAAAATTTCAATCAAACCTTTGTTTCATGGGCGATATTTTCTTGTTTTCAACAAATACAGAAAAAGCAGAGAAAATGATAAAATATTTGAACGGAGTTCGGATGAGGATAGGATGCACCTACGCCTTCGTTGTGCAACGTAATATCGTAGAGATGGTGGACAAGCCTGATCTGCACTGTAACTTGTGTTGACCACTCTTCACCAAGACAGGTCTAGTTGTATCTTACCTATATTTCTCTAGCACCAGTTTACCCAGCGCAGAGAGATAGGGGGATTGGCAGGCTTAGGGGCGGCCGCGAACTGATTCGGGCATGCGTGTCACTGTGGCTCCACCACTGTGCCACTGCACCCTTACTTTGGCCAATTAGCAAACCCGAAAATTGATGCTCACCGTTTCGACTCCAGAATCTTCAGCGCTTGTTACGAATCCAAGACATAGGTTAATACCTCGACCACGTCAAGGATTTTAGGAATTAAACATAGGGCGCTCTTCAAAGTTTTTTGAATATAACTGGCAAACACTACGCCAAGCCGGACTATTCACCTCGACAAATTATTTCCTCTGTAACACCCAGAGGTATACGCGTCGAGAAACTGGACATAGGAAGGCTGGTCACATAGCGAGAAGACGACAGATGGATAGAATGAACTGTATAATGGTGCCCAAGAGAATGTAAACGACCTCGTGAGCGACTACCTGCAAAGTGGGTATACGTCTCGGAGGCAAATGCTAGAAAGCTGCATCCGCATCTTAAACGATCTCAGGATCACAAAATGAGCTGGGCCAGTGTCTCCATGTACGCAAAATAAAACCACCACGAATGACAACCTCATAAGAAACGAATGGAAGATTACTGAGGCCCACTATATGCGTTTCCAGGAACAATTCAAGTAATATAAATACTCCAACGTTCAAAAAGAGAAGCCTTTTCCTCTGTGTAGAATAGCACCTTCAATATGCACACAGGTACGTTCGGCCAAAAGCACGCAATCGAGCTACTACAAAGTACATTGAAGGCAGTTAGGAATCGCCTTCAACAGATCAATTCCAGTCCACTCATAAATATAAACTGGCAAACTGCCCATCAGTGAACTAAAATATTGTTAGCTTCCACGAAATAATTCTACAAGCTAGCTGTGGGAATAATCGCAGGAAAAAGAAAGTGAGCCTCATTTCCCTGACCCCAAAAGATTTCAAATGCGACAGCGTAGGGCAAGTATGGAGAGGGTGCTAAAACCTCAGGGTCAAACAAGACTGCCTAAACGTGAAAGAATTTAGGTAACGAACTGTATATGCAACGCTGGAAGGATTGCATTAGCATTAGAATCCTCCATAGAAAATCTTCTGGTGCACGCTAGGAAAATAAGGCAAGAAGTCATGCGACTGGCCAGAACAAGAAGACATCTACCACTAAGTATTGCTTACGGCACTAGAGAAGAACTGTTTTTTGATACATACGATGATAGAGATATTGGTGGTCCATGTGCAGCAACTAATTCAAACTTCGTCATGAATACTGATTCGTTTGGACAACTAACGATATTAATCGGACATTTAAGATTGAAAAGACCTGATCCAATACAAGCTTTTACAATCTCCTACATGAGACTAACATGAAGATGAAATGGAAGCAATCCAAATAGACCTGGAAAAATTCTACAGGGAATTCTAAGAATCATTCTACAAAACTGGAGATTTCAATGCTGCTCGACTCTTTACACGCTACTCGTCGGAACACAAAGTAAACGGAAAACACCGAACTGGCAATTATCGCCCAATCTGCTTGTTGTCTGTCTTCCATAAGATCTTCACACCAGCCATGCTCAATAAATTTGGCAAATAGAAGATGAGCAATCGCTCGATTGAACAACGCTCCAAAAAGAATTTAAAACGATGCATAATACGCAACCACAAGACTCCTATAAGTATCACTAGAGTATGATAACTACTTCGTCTCACCTTGATCATGACAACTCAAATAGCCATTGAGATAGAAGCGATCATGGAAGATCCTTTATGAATAATATAAGTAATTTAATAATAATATAAATATTTCACAACCAAATTATGACTATATCATCATCAACGTAAGAAGAATGGTTCAACAGAGTGATACTTTGATCACAGCCTCCCTTGGAACGTAATGCCAAAATTAGAGCGAAACGATATGATGAGAACAAAATGGACGGTCGGCCACGTTATCATCTTCGTTTCGCTGATGATATTGTACGAATTACACAAATCATCAAACAGACGAAACAAATGTTAAGCCAACTTCGAGAATGTAATTAGAGAAATTATTCTCAAACCTCAAGAGAACGACACTCATGAAAAATGAAAACGTTTATGAACGCCATCCACACTTAACGAAAAAATAGTTTATTGCTCAATACGTATCTATGTCGCGAAATCAATATTTTGAACGGAATAGCACCAGAGCTTAGCAGAAGGAAACGAGCGGTTTGGGGAATATATAAGAGCAATGAAGACATAAATAAGAGGACAAAGAAGATATAGTTCCAAGCACACTTTTGATAGGACGATTCTTACTGCCTTAACATATGTCTCAAAAACTTGGAAATTACAAGAGGAAAACGAAAAATCACTGAGCACAATTCAATGGTTTATGTAACAGTGGTCCTAGGCATCTCCCTTATCATAGAAGTGAAATAAAGGATGCCAAGTTCTAAACTACCTCAGCGAGCAAAGATCAGGAACTAAGCTGTATACACCGAGTTATAGATGGGCCGGACAAGTAATGCGCATGAGCACGAATGATGACCGGTTGAAACGAGTTGTGAGTGGGTACTACTGAACATCAAAGGCACTGCAGAAAGACCATTATCGCAATGGTCTGCCCTCTTTACGAAGGGTTTAGAAAGGGATAAAGAAGTTCAACGAATCTCTGTAACGAAAAGAATCTATTGGACTACTCTCGCGCGTCATAGGGATAAATGGAGGTTTCACTCGCGCTTGCTCAACTCTGTCATTTTGTTTTATAATATTTCATGTAAATATGAGCAACCAAAAAAATCTAGACTTATCTGCACCTTTAACAAATGACATCACAAGATATCACTTCTAGTCTTAGCATAAAGGTAATCAATGCGATCAACAAAATTTAATGGACACACGGGATTGCGCTTTCAATCAAACATAAATTTTCTGTTGAAAAAGCTAGTAAACTGTCCCCTATAACGATTCATAAAAACAAATAATTGTAAACATTAGAACGAAAGTACGAATTATCACGAAATCATTACCTAAAGGCTACTAAGGTTTATAATAACATACGAATCACTACGTCTGTATCTCCTATTTGCGAAACAAAAAGGAAAGATGAAGAAAAAAATTACATACAGATACTAGTTATTGGGTATAATCATTACTACAATTAAACAAAAAATCGCTAGTCGACCTTCTATGTTTGCATTTTCTCCATCGTTCACGGAATCTTCTGAGCTCATACGATCATCATCAACAGTACCGTTTCGTCCATTCATCTCCGTATAGAAGCGAGAATTCACAACTGAAAGATAATATCTACCGTATTTCAATGAAGCGGTTTAAATTGAGCTAGGTACTTCAATTGATTTATTTGATAATGAATACGACACAGTGTACAAATCTGAAAGAAAAGCAGCAAAAAATATGAAATCCATGAAGTAAGCATATTTCCAAAAACAAAACCTATTGAAAATGGCTTTGTATCATTTCATAATGAATTCTGCTCAGAGCTATCCAATGAAAAACAAAAAATTACGAGACCAATTCCCACAAATGCTACACGGTAAACAGCTACAACGCGTTTGACATGTAGATTACAAAGTTAATAATGGCAACGACATATCTTAAGCAGAGAATTTCAAGGACAAATATTTAAAGGTAGAAGATAGAAGAAAAGCGATATGAATATTAAAAAGCGCTCAATGAAATTACTAACTTGAAAATGCGCCTTAAAGAGTATGCTAAATCACAGACTCGCTTTTTGTAGTGTTGTACCTTACTGAAATATACGTGCTTGTCAGTATGTGTAGATTGCAGCAAATATAATTTATTTACTTGTTTTTTAGTGTTGCTCTTCTTGCTGTAGTGCTTTGTAGGTGGGTTAGATTGTCCTTAATTAAGTTACATAGTTAAATATTCTCATTTAGAGCTGATCTGGTTCTGTTTCAATTTCATGTAATATGATCGTGAAATATTTTAATTATGTACAGATTATGGGAGATCATTCAATTGGAAGAAAAATATTGGAGGAACGACTGCATCAGACTGGTGTATACAGGTCTTTAGAGCCGAACCATATTATGAATCAGAAGCATGGTGTCGTTCGGGAAGCTTATGAATTATTTTTAACACACTTCGGTCCGAGCTCAACAGATGTAGGTGGATTTCATCGTTGTAACTCATCATTGATACTAATATAGAACACTTATAACAGATGACGATACTTTCATTTCTATATTACAGCTACAAACAGCCTGAAGCGTATGTGCTTCTTTTCCTGCCTAAACCATATAACCACATGAATAAGATCGCGATATTTAATCAGTTTTTTATAGCTGTTATTAGGCCATTATGTAAACGATACTTCTCATACAAATATTTACATTGCAGGGATTGTAATTTTCTTGAATTCCGGTGTCTATCACTCAATTTGACATGACCAATCAGCACCGATTTCATATTACGGTTATTGTTATCCAACATGCATTTCAGTTTCTCAAAGCAGCAGTTGCACCAGGCCGTGTAAATCTGATTGGGGATCACATCGATTATTGCGATGGCTTCGTTCTTCCAATGGTAGGTGAGCAGATTTTTGCTTTTAGCTTTTTTTTTCCAAAAAATACGGCTCTTTGTGCTGCGAATTCTTCTAATAGCTGAGAAACATGACTGTCTGAGGTTTTTCCTGTTCTTTATGACACCACTAGTTTGTCATTTTTCTGTTTTCACTGTGAAATCGAGTTATCATGATAATCTGTGTTTATGGCTGAATATGCGAAACATTTTGGTAGTTTGATGATAAACTTTGCACGTATATCGCGATATTTCTTGCCTGCTTCTTCTTCTTCTTTAAAATGCGTTTTTATGCTCTCTGGCCTATTTTCATTTGGCGAAATGGATTTTCGCATTGTTTATGTTTTTCCACTCGTTAATGTGTAGCAGTATTTTTTTTGCTCGAGATTATTGCAAACACTTTATAGTAGTCTTTTTATCTAATTACCTAAGATTTAGGCAATACCTCTATATACAGTCGTAATTGGTCGACCTGCTGTTGATCAGTTACGAGGTTCCACAAATGTGTTTTCATCTAACTTTACTGAACCAATCACTATATTTCAACCGTACTCGCAGAAGAAAGAAGAGGTTTTAACATTGGAATTTTTCTGTTTGTTTATGTGTGTATATGCACATACATACACTTATATATGTACAGATACTTATACTAGTGTTATCACCTAATTGCAGGACGTGAGATGGGGGCGTTATATTCAAGGAGTTCTCGCTTTGACGGAATGTAACTTGTGCTTTGACCTAGTAGTCCATTCAACGATACCAGTGGGAAGTGGGCTCAGCAGTTCTGCTGCTGTGGAGCTTGCTTCGTATTTTTTTATTATCTCAATTTTCTACTAGTCAGTTTATCTCTGTCACCATATACTGCAATTTATTCATTAATAGGAAACAGTTATAGTTCCGTTGCCGGATGGTATAAAGAGTGCACAGTTATGTCAACGTGTTGAGCACGAATTTGCTGGTGTACCATGTGGAATCATGGATCAGTTCGTGATTACATTTGCTGAATATGCTCACGCCTTAAAAATTGATTGCAGGTTACCATTTATCTTATTGGTTTCATTTTACCTAATGGCTCAAAAAAGTACTTATAATTAATCAAGACACTCTGGAAACAGTTGGAATGTATTGATGTGAATGACGGGAATCATAACAACGGTTTTTCTTAATATAGTCATTTTTAACTGCATAGTTGATTGCATCTAATTTCAAGAATTACTAGGTCGCTAACTTTTGATCTTATACCACTAAGTATATCGCACGATGCACTATTTCTTATTGTGGATAGTGGAGCTCATCACAATCATGCCAGTGGTGAGTACGCGAAGAGACGAAAAATGGTCGAAGAAGCCTTAAGAGTGTTAGCTTTCTGTGTTCTTTTCTCCGTCTTCTTTTCACATTCAGCTGAACACTGTTTTGTTTGAAGGTTTAATGTTGCATCTTGGCGTGATGTAACTTATCAGTTAGTGCAAGAAAAGTCTCCACTGCTTGATGATTTGACACTTGATTGCGCTTATCATGTTGTATGTTATCTTCAGTACTTCTAACGTATCAGTCTCCCTTTACTCTACATGTTTTAAGGTTGATGAAATCGAACGAACGTTGAAGGCCAGTGAAGCACTGCTTGATAATGACATCACACGTTTTGGTCGATTCATGTGTGAAAGTCATCACTCCCTGAAGTATGTATTTATTGACAGTGATAATATATATGAAACTGATTAATATTCGTAAAAACAATGTGGACACAATACCAGAACGTTTTAAGACAATATAAATAACTGGTTTTCCTATAGTCAAGCGCTCACGTGATTAGGAAGTCGATAGGCAATCCCTCTTGCAGTGTCGTAATTGCGTTATGATTTTTCAGAGAAAAGTTTCGTGTGTCGTGTCCAGAAATTGATGAGTTGGTATCTCTTATACTTTCTTGTGATGGAGTTTTTGGATCAAGAATGACTGGTGGTGGTTTTGGCGGATGCACAGTATCACTTGTCCGGAAAGATAATGTTGATAATGTTAAGAACCACATCAGGGTATGTTGCTTCATTCTTATTTTCTGCGTTATTTTTCACATTGGCCATTTTTTCGCTTAGGATAACTACCGAGGTGGAATAGCATCGTTTTACGAATGTGAACCAGTGTCTCACGCTTGTGCAGTCCAACTAGATTTCCTCTCTATTGTTTAGATGCAGATGTATGGTGACAACTAGGCACTTCTTCTGATCATAGCGTTATCCTTGGTTAACGTCTGACAGTTTCTTTTTTTTGTATGGGGTGATGTTTTAGTGTAGTTATCGGTGTCTTTTAAGCGGATATCCCCACGCAATTCTGGTGTTGTCTTCGAAGTTTTTTAAAAGTATGTGTTGACTATTGATATTCATATGTTATACTATAAATATAAGTATATATGTACTTAACATATGTAGGTATATTTCAAGAAACCTTATCATGCAACCTGTGTGTCATAGCAATAATAAAGATTGGATATTACAAATAAGCTTTATATTACCATTTCGATAGCTCTTTACTTGTTCTGCTGAATAGATACGTAGTAAGAAGCAATCGGATTTATTTATTGGATGAAGAAAGCGTCCCAATTTCAATCAAGAATCATAGGACTTTAAAAACACAACTTCAATTCCAAGGTTATATAGGGAGAAGGGGACATTTGTCTGTTTCATAAACTTCACTAAGAAATGCTGTAATAGAATATTTATCAAATTTTTTTAACAACTCGAAGAACATGAAATAGAAACCAATGTAGGAGAAATGCGTAAAAAATCAGATTAAACTATCATTGCAGACACAAGAGCAACACCCACAAGAAGAGATGACTGGAAAAAATACTGCACGTAAAAACACGACTGCTTATTTTATGGCATAGCTGCATGACACGCTAATATTTCAATTCTTATTTCACCATCGCTTTTTGTAATCATCGACAGAGACACCGCCAGGACCATACGCAATCACAAGTAGAAGGCCTAGAATTCCTATTATGAAGTATGGTTGTACAATTGAGACCTACTGACTTTTACACATACCTCCAATTACGGACAAAGTTTGAAAAAAATCATATTTCATAAAGTCGCGATAAAAACGTTCAGCTGGTACAGTCCACCTTAATATATTTCATTAAATTATATCAATACGTTAGATAAACGGATAATAATGTACCAAGCGTTCAACCACAAATTGAGGCCAAAGAGCCATACAACAAGTAGCATTGCCGAAAGTTTTGTTTTATATCCAACACAAACTAGAATTATCAAAGCAAATCCGACCACGATTTCAATGACCTGGAACCAAGATCATTCGCTCAAAACTATAGCAACTATTTAAATTAAAAATAAGATAAAGGCTATTATGTTCATCTCAACGGTGTTAAAATGTAACTAGATAGTAAAAGGTTACCTGTAATAGACTCATTTTAAAATGAAGCAAAGAGGTTAACATAAATATTAGGAGGATTCGACCAGTAAGCAACATATATGACTTGGGCTTATTAGAATCACCCATGGTTGGTACTCCAGCGAACAATGAAGCTTTCTCTTCCTGTGTTTCTGCCATAAGCAGAACAAGCCCACCACCAACTGCAACATTCCTGTAAAAAATTACTGTATATCAAAATCTTAAATAAATTCACTAATTACAAATAAGACATCTTAATACAATTGGAAATTTCAAAGAATTATCATATATATGCACATTAGGAAAATTTCAAAATAAATTTAGTTGAAATAAATTTAATGCACGCTGTCTTGTTGTGCCATTAAACGATTTTGTGCCAAAAATCCGAAATTATTGAAGAACCGGTTATGTTTTAGTGTAAATAACGTACTTGTCATGTAATAATAATCAGGTAGTAATTAAAGTAGCTAAAAGATGAATGTAAATGTGCTTAAAGGAACAATATTCAGAAGAGAGCACAGTAGAAAACAATTTAACTAATGCCACATATGAAAAGTTTAGGACTTATGATACACAAATTTTGACTGCATCAAATGAAATTTAAAACTGTGAAGACAATGAGAAGGAACATCTCCAACCTAGCAAGAAATTTAAGATCCCATAAAATATGGTAGGCGACAGTTTGAAGAACAACAATTGATCCAAGTATACCACATGCAATCATAACCTAAAACTTCATATAAAGCACAAAAAAAAAGATGAAAATGTTTTAACATTTATAAAAAACGCTTTGCTGACACCTACCTTTTTTCGCAACATAATCATCATAACTGGGACAAACTGTCCAAAAAAATTGTAGATAACAAAACACGTTGCCAAAAACCACCCACATGACCACGACTCCTAGAACTGCACTTAGTTTGCTTTCGATAAAATATCCTTTGTCGTTTACAATTCCGTTACGGATGCACCAAGTCCTCACAGTGAAATCATGTTGGCGAAGGAATGCTAATCTTACTTATACAATGATTTTCATTTTTACACCAATGCTTTCCTCATCACAATATTCTGGTACAAATCGAAATCCCGACAATTATGGCGGACACAAACCATCCGAATAATACTGTAGTACTTGTTACCACTGGGCTACGCGTTCCCGTACTTTGCATTTTGAAACGACATATCACTATAGGAAAACTGATAGATGATTTTTCAAATATTAATATGATAATCGAAAGAAAGCACACGAAATAATCACTAGAAAAATGGAACAAGTCCAGCGGGCATCCAAAGTGCTTCAATACAAAAAAGAACCCCTACTTTCTACTACTACTATTCCACGGAGTAACTCTATAACGCCTGAAGAAGACGTACAACCCAGCTGATTCTTATATCGCTACTGTGACTACAACCAATTTGCACGTTTTATTTTATGGTGCTTTCTTGAACGCTGTCACTCACTACGACAACGCTTTTCATTTTGTTGGACACTGTCATTTATTATGAGTAGGTTACAGCCTCATTACATCTCACATGTTTGAAAAAAACTAGAATGATGAAAACGTAAAAATATTGAGTACACAATGATATGAATAAAGTAAACTAAAACCTGCATAAATTGTTGTTGGTCGTCCCACTGAAACCACATTCGAATGCCGTCTTCAAGAAATGTGGAGACAAGACAAAGGCGTGCAACATGTGGGAGGACATGCCGTGTACGCCGCAATACCTTTAATAAAATAAACATCAAACTGAAATTTCGTGAGACGTTTGTGTATCAAATATACGAGAACAACAAGGATTTACTAGAAAACGCTAACCATTTTTAGCAATAATTGAGATATTAAAACTTCACTACTGAGTAGTCGTAAAGGCGACACAAAGCGAACAAAAGCAAAATAAAGCTAAAAATTACTAACGTCATCAGCAAAGTCCTCAGCAACAGTGAAGAATTCTTGCTGCGGCCCTCCTAATCGGAATTTATTCATCACCTTAAGATCAAATCACTTAACTAAACAAAATCATATGAAAGATTCATGTGGTTGCCAAACCAAATGTAGGAACAAAACTATGATGAGGAAATTAATTGTATGGGAATAAGTTGAGACAATTTCATAGTAAACTTTTAAGAGGAAAAAGCAGTACAGAAGTGCTCATGTTAGATTTACACCAATAAATACTATCTTGCTCTAAAGATATTCATGTGCTATTACGTGACTGCAGCAAAAACCATTAAAAACCGTGACTCTTTCTCCATTTAGCAACCATGGTTACAATCTTATAGATTATGTATATCAACGATAAAGCGCCATGAGCTGCTGCGCGTCCGCTCGCAGGCTGATGTGTAGGTGTGGAGTTCTAATCGACCATTCTTTTATGGAATACACTATAACTTTATGTGTATTATTAGGGGATGTTTTGACTTATTGAAGGAGGTTGTATTGTTTCAAGGTACAGAAGTGTGTGGTGATTGCACTGATATTGTTGCCCTTAGATTATTAATTTTTTTTATATGAGTAAATGTGAGACAACAATCCACACTACTACGTTACTGAGAGTTTCGGTAAAACTATTAAATCGGATCATTTGCCTAATAGGAAGAGAAATGCGACGTAAAAACTCGATAAAAAGTTATAAGGAGTATTATTGTTATCACTTACTTTGATGCTTGGTTAGTTTGCCTTCACACAGTAAGCTGTATCCAGCAATTTTTACCGGAATTGCTTTCTTGCGCTGGTGTCGTCCAAGATGGCAGTTTTCCATCGGTACGAAACATTTTTTAGACAAGAATGCATGACGCAGTGAAGGAGATGCTATATAGTGTGACGGACTCGTTTGCCAGTTTGAATGCCTCCCGAAGCTAAATAGTTCTCCAATCGTATTATTATTATTATTCAATACCTATTGAGTGACTCAGGATGGTATCAAGATTATTTAAGAGCCAAAGAAATATTGAAGTAATATCGGTTGGTTATGCAAATCGCTTTTATCATTGACATTCATCCAACCACTATTATAATTTAACTAGAGAGAATCTAAAAAATCTAGAATCTTAAGAGAAACATACAAACATTAAGCTACTTCTGTACTCAAGAATAAACGGAAGGAAACGTAAGAGAATGCAATCAGTATGTATATAAGAGACTAATTATGTTCGAATACTTCCCGCAAGTGTGTTACGATGTCTTTATAGGAGCTCAACGCCAAGTGTAGATGTTCCCACACTTATCGTTGTCTTTGTAGCTCATTAACAATATAGCCTATGAGTTTTTATGAGGAATAATAATACCACTGTATTTAAAAGTACTCTGAGGAGTTAAACGATATCACACGTGGCTATTTAACCTTCTGTTTCATCTTGAGATTCTTCTTTTATTTAAATCTTGATCTAAAATACCTCGTGGATTTTGCGCCTCTATGATTTTTCTTTATAATAAACTTCAAATTTACCTATGTCATTCTTTTACACCTTATGATCATTTGAAGAAAAGCATTTTTATTGTTTTGATCTTTATTTTTTTTAAACCTATTTTTCGTCCTTTGTTTTGTATTAACAAAAAGAATCACTTATTATTTAAACAACAAATCAATCGACTGATTTTTTTTTCTTTCTGTTTGATTCATCAAAAATTATTTCTACTGCTCAGTATTCAATGCAAAAAAACCATGTGCACTTTACAATACGGTAGTTTTGTTAGTATTATTTATGTAAAATTTGTAAACGAATCAGATTTTTCTCGTACGTAGTTAGATTTTGAAAAAATGACTGAAAGGATACAAATATTTTCAATGGCACAAATTTTTCACGAAGAAAATGCATTTGAAATTTCACCAAGATTTACGATCAATCGTAATTTCTTAAGCATATTATCAAGGAGCGTATTTTATTAAGAGCACTTATGCAAATTTATGCAAACTTCGAGTGAATTTTTCACTTCATGATTGCTATTGGAGAAAATTTCCGATGTCTGTGAGTTTTCTCAAGCATACTATTTTTCAATATGATTTATGATAAGTAGTAGTTTTATTTAACGCATTGGATGCTTAAATCAGATTTTTACTATTGAGAGAAAAGTGCATAGTGTATGTTTACAAATGGAATTAAAATAGACGAATAACAGACGTCTGTGAGTTGACCAATCATATAACTCACGAAACGAAAGCCTTGTATTCTTGCTGATTCTTATTTTTCTATCCGTATTATCTTACAGTTTTAGTTTGATATCAGAGGTATTTTTATTTTAATTTTCGAATTAAATCTTGGTGAAAAAATGCGATCAAAGTCAGCTGTGTATGCTTGTCAGTATTTGTTAATGAATACATAAACAAAAAGTTATAAGCATTATGGAATTATAAGCAGTTTACCAATTTACACTATAAATTTATATGGATTCTAGTTTGGTTAATAATTCTATTTGGGATTGTTTACAAGATTTCTCTTCATGAGGTTTGCTTTCCGCCGAGCACTTTCTTCAAAGTTTTCAATGGGTCATTTCGAAATATAACTTATTGGATTGAGTTGTCGAGCGAGTTCTCGTATGATAGGATTGAGCTTTTCGCCTTGTATATTTAATTATCTTTCGAAATTATGCAAAATAATAATTTGTTTTCGTCGTATCGAATTATGATTCTGAATATGATATCTTGTTCTTTATTTTGTTTATCCGAAATACTCTCAATGGAGAAGTTGAACGAAATCTTTCTTCTATATCTAGCTGTACTTTAACGCAGTCACAGAAATCTACTTGTTATAAAATATATACATTTAATCCAGTGTAAATTAAGGTGATTAGTGTCTGAACTGTTGATATTTCTTTTTCTGTATCATTACGGTAATAGTGGTTTTTTTGTTGTGCACAGAGAAGCGCAAAGGCGATTGTGTATTAGATTAAATAACTCAGCCTATTTAAATGCAGAACAATTACTGGCACAAATCGTTCTGTATTTTTCCTCCTTGAACTTTCCTCTAAATCAATGATCACTACAGTAGAGTTATGTGTCAGTATGAAAGTACTGTTACTGAAGTCTGGCCTATCATCTTCTTGTGACGTGTCTGCTCCTTCGTGTCTGTACTTTTATGTGTTTGTAACCATTTGAAACACCTATATTTTGTGCCTCTAACATGCCTACTCATTCCTTCGTCTGAACGCATACTGAAAGTAGTTTGATATATACAGCTTTTCCTTTTCTGTAAATAACAAACGGAGGGCAAAAGGGGAGTAGGAATAGAAACTAGTTTCCTCACAGTCAATTTCGAGTGAAAAATAAGTGAGAAGATCGTCGAAAAACTTCAAATGTTAAACAAAGGCTGAATGATAAGAACGAATTATTTATTTGAGATGTATAGACAAAGGTAAATAGAACTACTAGTCGTGCACCCTTCACCATCCCTGTAATTTTGTTCCGATTGTTTGTGAAAGAATTTGAAGGTTTAACAGATTAAACACATTTTCAAAGAAATCATAAGAAGCTAAGTCGACATGTCAGACATGCTTACAACGTTTTCGTGACACGTCAAAAATAGCAAAAATGATAAGCATAGCAGAGCCGTTCAACTCATAAATATAGGAAACGATGGCATCATAGGCGTTAAGTATTCTGTGAATGCTATTCAAACAACTGTGCGTATTTTGCATAGGTCATTTTCATAATGAAAGTGATCTGTGGGGAAAATAGGAAAATCTACAAATAAACATTGAGGAAAACAGATGACGTGTAAGCAATAGATTTGTCCAACTACTTAACGATCGATGGTTTCAAATAATGAAGGCATTATCAGAGTCCAGTCAACAACAGATATTAAGCATTTCTATTCTCATTGGCGTCTAAATTGCTATACAAAATATGAAAAGTAAAACGGAACCTTTCGAAGATGTTATTTGGTTTGTTTAACACCTGACTGCTTAGCAATACTTGAAATTCTTCATTAATATTGCTAGTTGATAACCTTTATACTTAACATCGGTTGATATGTCATCAATACTCCTCCTGGTAATACATGCAAAATTGGTAGTACGTGGCGCTGTAGTGGTGCTACAGTGATACGCAGGCCCAAATCAAGTGAAATGAGTCCATGGGGCATTATGTGATGTCATTATTATTCTCTGTTCTACGTGTTTGAGTAGTTTTGAGATTAACTAGTACTGCTTTGCAACAGAGAGAAGGTCATTTAAGATTTTTTGGCTCGTTCACTGAATATCCATTATTTTTAGCTACTGCCAAGCGCGGTGCCGGTAAGTATGGTATGTCGTGAATATTTGTCAAAGCTTCGTCGTCGATTCGTCCAATACTGTAGCATCCTTAATATCACCTCATTCCTTCCAATTCTCACATGGCTACCGCAATACGACTGGTCGCATTCGTTTTTTATGATTTATCTGGAGGTTTAACTATGGCCGTTTTCTCAATACCGCAAGGTGAAAATTTTGAAGTTATTTGATTGTTAATTGTATATTTAGAAGTACAAGTAGATTTATTTGTGCTTTGTTTTTCTAAAAAATCTAGTTTTCTATCTTCAGGAATCGCTCTTGCTGGAATTACAGGAGTTCCACCTGTTTACGGTCTTTACACGGCGATTTTTCCATCATTTTTCTACATGTTTTTTGCCACATCAAAGCATAATGCACTAGTTGAGTTCGAAATATCGCTTGATGATGCTAGAAAAGAAGCCTGTATGCAAAATATGGTGTATATCGGAATATTAATTTCTTCGTAAAATGGTTTCTTTATTCTAT
>KN716269.1:142848-163465 GCA_000816705.1 Dictyocaulus viviparus | reverse complement strand
ATATATATAGTTTTTTTCTAGTGCTGTGAAAAAACGATTAACTATAAACTATATATATTATCGATGCTATACATAATTAACAAAAGTATTAAGTCAAACTTATGCTTATGAAGCTGAATGGAATCAGTTTTCTTCCTCAGCTCTTAACTCAAGAGTGATTTACTGGCAAGAGGCACTAAAAGTATTCATATCATTGTATGCATGCTTAATATATAACTTCTGTTTCTTGCAATTGATTATGTATTACTCATTTTTTAATGCTGTAATAAATGATACTGGAAATCAACTACGTTGTAAACATTATAAAGCATAAGAGAACAGTAGCATTAGAAACGAAATGTATTCAATATTGTATGTTATACGTTGCACAAAAGGGATGAGGACTGATGTGATGGAAGCATATGAAAAGCTGAAATGTTTCAGCGACTATATGACCTCATCGAAAATATATCTAACATTCACTGGCCGACAGTTGCTATATCAGTATCGTCGTTTATGTTTCTCATATTTAGCAAGGAAATCATGTCACCGTGGCTCAGCTCAGCGTTTTGTTACCCGATTCCTTTCGATCTGATTCTGGTAAGTAGAAGCATTTTCTTAAGTAAGACATGAGGTTCTCACAAGAGTATATGGAAAAAAAAGGCTGTGTTCTTTGGAATGGAGATGATTATTTCAAACTAAGCAAAGTTGCTTAAGTATTTTACGTTTTAAGTAGTAAAAATAGTTAAGTTAACAGAAGTCTAATTGTATTCTTTAAAATAGACTATTGTTGGAATTACTGCAACCAATTATGCTGAACTTTCACGAAGGCATCATGTCAAAGTAGTGGGAAATATTCCAACAGAGTTCGTATTTCATTTATATACTAGTTTTGAATATTTTTTTCTTTCTTTCCTCAGCAAAGAAGTAGCCTAATGCTTGTACGTTTCTCTTAAGATTCCCACCAGCTTCTTTACCTCGTTTCAATCTTGTTCATTTTATTGGCGTAGACGTGATAGCCATTGCGTTAACAGCTGTCGCAGTTCATTCAACTGTCGCCAAGATTGTGGAGAAACGATACAAATACAAAATAATTCATGGACAGGTATAAATATTTGTATTGTTTTCATAAAAACTCTAATCTACAGAAAGTGCTCACTATTTGAGGTCATCGTTTCAAAATGTATCAGCAAGTTGATAATGATATGAAAAAATAAACACTATACACAACACTATATAAAATATATAAGCCTGACAATTTAAACTACTAAGTCGGTAACACTGCTTCTCTTCGAATGATCCAAGCATTGGATTTGAGTATAAATTATAGAAGTGGTTGAATGGATGTCATTGATAAAACGAATTCCACAATCAACCTCTATTAATTCAATATTTCCTTGACTCCCAAATAATCTTGATACCATCACTGAGTCACTCAATAGGTACGATCGGAGAGCTATTTAGCTACGTGAAGCATTCGAACTGGTAAACGAGTTCGTCACACTATATGGCATCTCTTTCCCTGCGTTACGCATTCTTGCCTAAAAAATGTTTTCTATAGAAATGTATGTGATCGACCTTGATAATTTGTTGAATTTTAGGAATTCTACGCGTTAGGATTCGCTGGTATTCTTTCATCATGTTTTCCTACATTTCCGGTCACATCTGTATTCGCTCGAAGCGTTGTTGGAGTAGCGGTGGGTGGTAGTACGCAGGTGCTTATAATTTTTCACTAGATAAAGTGATATTTTATAGAATTACATTGAATGTGGCCTCTGATAATTGAAATGTATTCTTTCAAGGGTTGTCGAATGCAATTTTAAAGCAGAACGACAATTTTTTCACTCTCGTCGTATTGTTTTGCCTCGTGACCTCATCTCTAGCATTTCGTAATCCATCAATTCTCTATTATTTATAGATCTAGATTTTTCGAGTTTGACGCTGAGGCATTATGCTCATTTAGTCTTAAAGTGTGAGGAACTGTCTTCTATCAGACTTCAACATTCGAAGTGAATATTGATTAGTAAGGTTATTGACAAGAGACGTATAGTCCTCTTTTTCGTAGTAGCGACATAAGTTTACTGACATTTCAACTTTTCTATTGCAAATGAAATAAATAGACAGTTTGGTGCTATGATATAGAACTATGAATCTGTAGCAAAGATTTTTTTCCATAAAGCTGCAGTTAACTTTGATACTGTAAGACTAAAATTATTTTTTAAAACGATTTGGACTATCAGTTTCTGTAATTGTACAGAATCCTTCTATGATTTCATAGAATGGCGTCGGGATCAAACATCATACACGTGAAACGCAACAGCCCACAAGTTGACGAAGATATAATCAATCGTCCTCGAGCAGGAAATATCGGTGTCTTATCAATCTTGTATATATAGGCATGTAATGTATGATGACAAAAATCCAATCTCCTCGTCAGATACGAGCCTGAGTTGTTACCCAAGCACGTACCAAAGTCATATCCATTATGGGGATTCTGAGTCCATTTGCTATCTATCAACCAAGTTGTAATCCATGTTCCATGTGAGTCATATGTGCCAATTACTTTTTTGTCAAAATACAATTGGCTATCCTCGAAGCTAACCAGAGTGGTGACCACACCCATCGCTACACTAATGGTATCAACAACACAAATATATCGTTTGGGCAATTTCCGAGCCATAGTAAACATGTCCTCCACTAGCCCCATTGAATCTAGTCAATTCTATTTTGTTTTTGCTTTCAGTATATTCATAGGCACATTAGTATCGTGGAACCCTCGAGAATATTCATAAAAGCTTACTATTGCTCTGTTTTTACATGTGTCTTTCTTGAATGAAGAGTATTACAGCTTTAGCTATAGAAACCGTCTGGTCTATAATGACTACCATTACCCATCGACGACGCTATATAACCAAAAATCAGCATAGGATGCAATGGTTCCATCAAAAGCACTTGTAGACATGCATACCAATGTAGTGACCGCGGTTACACCAATAATCCTCCAATTATGAGTTGGCTTCCTATCTCCTCTAGCTTTGACAAGTACGTGTTCCAGTAAGGACGGCAATACACCACCAGACCGCTGCATCGGTGAGGACCTTGGATTGCACAGACAATACTGTGACGTCTTGTTCCATATGCGAGTAATAAATTGCGCCTCACTCTATCTATTCCTGATTGGAATGAATTTGCCCAATGTCGTCAGCGGTAGCCTGGCTGGTTCAGTCCAGCTTCCATTCTGGAAATTTATCCAAAAACCGAGTTTGGGTTGAGACGTCGACTCCACTGTGCCAGCACATTCTTGAAAACATGGAGGGTGCGGGTGCAGCTTCTTCGTTAAATGTCCTAAAGGTGTCTTTTGCCATACTGATGTTATGCATTATAGAGTACAAGCAAAATTCATAATGCTAGCTCTTATTTTACTCAACCATGGTATGCTAATTGTTGAATAATATTTGTTTTGTAATGTAAATGTTACTAATTTTTTTTTCGTTTCATACTTTTTTCAGCTCACTTGCTTTTTTTCGTCATTGGCATTGGTCTTTGTTATTCTTTATATTGGTCCGGCATTTCAATATTTACCACAATGTATTCTATCCACCATGATAATCGTTTCGCAGAAACCGATGTTTACAAAACTCACAGAATTTCGTGAATTATGGCCAGTGTTCAAAATGGATTTTGTAAGCATTCATATAATTATTCATGAAAAAATTCATATACTTTGATGATACTTTCGGATGCCTCATGCCTCCATCGACCTCATCTACTAAAATGAATAGCTTTTTTGTTCACCATAAAAATAAAAGCAACTTTAGTAGCACTGTAATGCTAAGCAGGCATTCTAATTTTTAATGTTATGTGCTGTTAAAGGTTTATGTATGTTTTTAGTTTTAGACAATATGGCTCAGTAGCATATTTTTAACGGTCTGCTTTGATGTAGGAGAAGGCTTTCTGCTCGCTACTGCATTTGCTTTATTGACAACGATTCTTCGAATGCAGAGGTTTCTTTTTTGAATTTTCACCTTAAAGTTTAACTGTAAGGGAAAAGCCTTTTGCTATAGCAGTGTTTTTTTTCCTTACTTTTACCCCGTAGTTGGCTTCTACCACTGTCTTAAGGCTGTATAACATTGAATTCCACGTAATCTTTCTACTAGAAGGCAAGCTATATTCGCGTAAAACAACTAAACGAAAGAACACTTATTATCCGTAGACAAGAGGTCCCTACACGAATCCCAGTGGTGGTTTTTTGGTGCATTATACACTCATTCCCGTTCACCAACTAGTAGAGGTGTTGAAACCGATTAGGACTACTTCTAGATTTCGTTCCAACCTGGAGCAAAAGAAAGATTTTCATTGCGGATTTATTATCGAAGGATTTGATGCAAAGCTAGAAACAACCAAGTGAAATTTATAGGACCGATGAAGTTTAAGAATTTAGAACAAGAGCGAAATACATGTGGAGGTCCTGTCTACTGCTCACCTCTTTCACGAAAGCTCATTCTGAGAAACAATGCGACCGATTGACGTGAAATTAAATTAGAACTGCGCAAAAAAGTCATATTCTTGCTAACAGAAAATGATGTCATCTTGATAAGCTATTATCAGCTATTAGCATTCATCTACACTGATTCGAAGCAACGTCATCCCCTGATAATGATTTTTTCAAAAACACCGAGAAAAGGTTTTCTTGCAATACACGTAAGAAGAAAAAGTTGTTGGTGTTCAAAAGTTTTCAGCAACATCCTTCCAGTTAATGACTGGCTATTTAAAGGTAGCCAAGTAGGACAATAAGTTAATTAAAAGCCTGCAGATGTGTGCCGAATGTAGTAGAACCATTTAGTTAGAAGTGTCTTAACGTTTTTCTGCTACAAGCAAATAGATGCTCGAAACAAAAAAAAATTGATGCTCAATCCAGCTGTTACCCATTAGATACAGCTGTTCATAAATTTCAATTGTTCCAAGAAGCTTCAAGAACGTGCAAACAATGAAAATTATTGAAAGCAATTGGAGATCATTTGGCTTAAAAGGGAACTTATAAGAAATACAGAATCACTTCCCGAATCGCTTGCTGGGTGTGCTTTGCTACTTTTCACTAAGATTATTATGCCACAAATAATAAGAACGTTGTGTGAAGTTTATGCGATAGGAACTAAAAATATTTAACAAAAGATTTTGCTTCATGGACACTCAATTGGTAGTGATAGCTACAGGGATTTGTCGAGGGCACAAGGACCACCACCAGTTCTTTATTTTCATCATCGTCGACTGAGAAGACATTCGCCAGCATAGAAAAATGGAGCTGTGCTACCAACGTTTGTCGATGGAATCAAATAATATATATATAAAACTATTACACTACTGTGATTGCAATATGAAGATCAATTCTTGACTTTCTGCCTCACTATTTTTAAATAGACTGGAGTTTAAAAATCGATACATTTACGCCATTTCTACCTTGCTGTGGATAATGAAGTAGTTGTATTGGAATGAAAGAAACGAATGAAAAATTTACGAAGGCCCGCACAATGTGTGATGACGAGGGCACAACTGCAGGCTACAAGTGCTAATTAGATGTCTCAAAACTGATGGTTTTCCCTCACTACTCAGAAATCCTCATTGCCTTGAAAATTTCATCAATCAAGCAGAGTGTTGTGTTTGAAGTCTATACATTGTGATGATTGTTTCATTTTAGACCGAAGTGGCACTTTCTTTCACGTGATTGCAATACTGGTAATTTCAAAGAAGTGGAAAGGAAAAATCTTGAATTTGTCGATGGAAATGTTTGTGTTTTTCGTATGGATGCTCCTCTAATATTTATTAGTGTCGACAGATTTACTACGGTATGAAAACTTTGAAGGATAATGTAAATGTTCATAGATTATTTCCACACGAAATTGATAATTTCATTAGCAATTATTACAAGTTAATACATCTGCAATGCAGGCTGTATGGGAGTCAGTGAAGAAATGGGAACGATCAAAAGCTGAATCGTTTGTGACTATTGTCGAAATGAACTCAACATTTGTTAATAACATTTTTGACAAGGTAGGGTCGAAGCTGAATCGATTAATGCTTACATTTGATCGACTGACTTATTGTAACAGTGTCAAAATAGCTAATCAATTGGAAACCAACTGCATGTTGCTAGTTATATGCTTATAGGACTTTTTAGCAACTTGAAGCTTCACAGGTGATGAGGTTCATGCATTAGTTAGCTTGGCATTAGAAGTGGTTGCGCATCACTTTTGATATGATTTTCAACAAATCACTTTCTTTATACTGAAGATACTCCACATGACCTCATATAACTCTTACAGATCTCTGATTTCTTCATAAATAATAAATGTCATTATAGCACTACACTGATCACTCCTACATGAATAATTTAGAGCAATAATCACATAATTTAAAAAGTAGAGGTAACATGAGCGGTAGTATTGTCAGTCTTCATCATGTTTAATTTATGCTAAAATCAAATGTTAGGCGTATTCACCTTCTCCTTGATCGATGTTGATCCGAAACGTTCGTCAGTATTGTTGTTCGTGATGATCGATTCTTTTTTCCAGTCAAGTGGAACACCATTAAGATGGAGGAGGCATCGTCACTTGGCGATGTTCTTCCCTAGGGATGTTTGGAAGTTGGTTGTATTAGAAGAGCTATTTTTGCTCTGACTTGTTGAAAAAATTTTCTGTTAGTCGCAATTTTAATCTTAAAGTTTGGTTATCAAACTTTTATTGAAAGGTTAAAGTTTAAATGTTGGACAAGTAGGAGGACTCACTATTTAATTAATCCTCAGTGAAATATCAGCTCATAATAATGCAGCAATGACTAGCCAAATTCAAAATACGGAACGAAGTTAAATTACAAGTTATAAGCAGTGATTTGCTTCGATGCTGGTGTAAGTTGCCTGAAATTTCTACACGTTTGCCGTCTTTCATTTTTATTTCGTCTTTTTTATCTTTCAATGATGTCGAACAGAAATAGATTTTGTCTTCAGAAGGCAAAAACTTCCAAAGGATTTGCACTAGAAGATCGATGTCGTTTTATCATTGATTGCAATGGATTTCCCTACGTGGACTACCTAGGGCTTACCACATTGAAATGGGTACGTTCTTCGTAATGAGTATTCTTTTTAAAAATTTTGAACTGTTTATTTACTATGATAAATAGGACAACAAAAATCATCTAATTATGTAATATTACAGGTGGTCGAAGACCTGCTAAATTCAAATATTCAAACATATCTTGTTGTTCAAAGAAGTAAGTGATAAAAATGGATTATATATAACATAGCGATGGGGCGTGTGACGTAGTGATGTAGGTGCAACAGTGATGCGCAGGCACGATTGAGTTCGTGTCCACCAAGCCCACCATACGTCCGAGGTCGTTAAATTGGTACAAGAGGAATCTGGATAAGACGAACAGTATTGACATATAGAAGAATGGTCAATTCAAGTCACTGTGTAGATCAGGGTCGCATTTATTTACCTGCACCATATGACGGTAGACCCGAAATTCCGTAGGCACGTCCGGCCACAGGAGTTGATCAACGCCAATGCTCATCTTATCTAATATGATATAGCAACGTCTACATCTATGCAAATTTATTTCCACTTGAATATCACGGCTCATAGTGAAAATAATCTTTCAAAGTTAATTCGCTCTAATATATAAATTTTACATCTAATTTTTTTTTCATCGATTTCCCTTTTTGAAGATTCAGCTATCATATGAGATTTATTTATTATTTTATTCGAAATAATTCGATGGATGTCTAATAAGAATACAATGCGCCAGTGAATCAGAAAAGAGGCGAAAGTTTTTTGATATTCAAGCTTATCTTTCCTAGTAAATTACGAGTACGTAATAAGTCGTAATCGTGATCAATTCATGAAATGTGTGAGGCAATGCTTTTGCGTTTACAGGAGATATGAGGAAATTGCTTGAAGTTACCAATTTCTACGATACTGTGGATAGGAGGCGAGTATTCGAAAAGCTGGAGTATGCCATGGAACAAGCTGAAAATTTTTGCTAAAATCCTTCATTAATCTTCAGTTTAGAAGCTGTACAGTGCTTAAAACATGTAAATGTCTTAGTTTATATGTATGTACTTATAAATAAACATTTAGCTTACTGTTATATTTTAGATTCAAATTTTCTTGTTTCCTAGCAGTTGACTCTGATCGAGGAAAAAGATTTGCTTTTTTTTTTGCTACCGATTGCGAGAGTGGAAGCATTGCAAGCAGTGTCTATGAAGTGCAGCAAGTGGAGGAAAAAAGCCGCCTGTCTTAAATTTTTCGGCGTAACGCGACCAAGCCTAAAAATAAATAATATAAATAATAAGAATGAGAATAAGCATTGGCTTTATCTGCTAATATTGAATGCATCGCATATTCGTCTCTATGAAATCGTGTAATTAACTGAATACGATTGTGTTCAATGCAATGACTTGAGCTAAGCGATTTTTACCAAGTAGGTACTATTTGTCATTTGATGTCTATTTATTACATTTCACCGACAGAAGGCTTGATTTGCCTGAGGAGAAATCGAATCTGAGTGTCTTTCTCTGTCTCTCTGCGGCGTCCCCTTATGACAAAGCTACGTGCCATTTCAATACGCTGTTGATTAAGTAATTAAGCAACTGTTATACTTATTAACCAACGAATTGTGTTAGATGAATAAATATCCATAAGGACTAATTGAGCTTATATTACAAACACCTCATTATTAAATAGGTATATTATTGATTATTTAACATATCTCTTCAATCCCTAGTTCATAATTAATCTCGAAAGAATTTTTGTGAGTCTTTTCCGTTTGTTCTGTTTTATCACTCCGTGATTTACGAGCTTTTGTTACCGATAATTTGAATGAGGAAAATGTATGTTTCCTTCATTAACTTCGCAGAAGAACGAGCAGCAAACCAAACATCGTCATGTCTGATTTGTCTTCATAATATTATAAATGCTTTGGTAAAAGGTTCCTGTAAAGTACATAGTTTGATTGATCACTTTACGTTTTCACAAAGACCTTATTTTATCGCTTATTCGTGTATTGATTGTTCTCAGATGTTGATGGTACTATGACGAACAACGTTTCTTTTTTTTTCTGGATTTGATTTGATAAGCGAAATGAAATCTTTAGAACTGTATTCATTGAAAAAAGAGGGAGTGAGGAATTACCAGAAAACATCGAGTTCATCAAAAGAATACACATTCTGTTTGCAGTAGGCAATCAATATTTTGGGATTAAGCATTTCGTTTTCACTACGATTTGGAAGTGAAATGAGCATTTCACTACTATTTTTACAAAAATACTACTAGCATTGATGATTTTTTTGTTTGACGAACAGCTTTTTCTGTGAAGTGGAGGTAGTACAGTCATGCAAAGACGTACTTTTTCCTCAAAAATCAGTACGTTTTTCAACTGGAATCAATCCAAATGTTGTCCACTACGCTACTCATCTATGAAACTCATTTGAATCATCAATACGAATAACTACGAAACTAGCCAGAATCTAAAATATTGACTTCTATCGGAATTTGCTATTCAAAAGCTCATCGATCCTGGAAACTACTTTTATTATAGTGATTTATATCACAAAATAACCTAGAAGTAGTTTAAAAAAATGATATTTGATCTCAACGAACAAAACAGAGATGAGTTCCTCTGAAATATTTGGAGCGATTTTTTTTTGGAACAATATTAATCTGATATCATTTAAGATTAGTCGTAAAGGTTGATGGTTGGTTTAGTTGTTTACAGAAAAAAAAAATGCTTTTTTCAAAAGCCTACTTAATTAACGCTTTAATTAATTTCATTAAAAGCTTAAGAGCTTTTTGTTTAGTGATTACAGTATTTCTCAGAAACGTTGCCTTTAAGCTATTTAAGCTTTGATATCTATTTAATAATCGTTATGATAAGTCTTTTAGCAAAATCCGTTACTAAGTAAATGTTTACAAAGTACTGAATATTTGTTATTAATAATTGAATAAATAATCGTTACCGTAATATTCAATGCGTTTATTAAATATAAATTAACAAAAAAGAAAAAATGTATTCAAAGCATTTTAATTTTTGAAAACTTAAGAGTTATTTGTTGTGATCTATTTTAATGTCGATGAATCTCTTTTATTGTTTGCTTTATTAGTGAGTTTAAAATTAGTGAATTAAAATTAGTGAGTTCAAAGCTAATGAGTTAACATTAGTGAGTTAAAACTAGTGAGTTAAAATAATACAAATGAATAGGTTTTAGATTGTTCAACATCTAATTGTTTAAATAATAGAAAATTTTTCTTATTTTTTAAATTATTACGATGAATTACTAAGAAAATAGATTGATTCGCTTGATAACAGATGTGATTCCATCAAAGAATTCTTAGAGTTTTTCAATGAAAATCTTCTACTAAACATTGAATAAAACATAACAAACGTGAATGTCATCTGTCACAAATAGTTTCTTCTTATTTTTATTTTTTTTCATTCGCCGTAAAGATTTATAAATATAAATATATATATATATATATATATAAGTAAATAAATTTCATGTTTACAAATTATCCCGTAATTTTTAGGTACATTTCGAGTTTCCTCCTCAAAATTACACTCATTATTGTTAAATTATCCTTATTATTTTTTTCACTTGCTGTTAATAATTGATAGTGAAATCGTTATTTTGAGGAAAATTTTGAGGAAAAAAATTCATTCATATTCATATTTTTTTTTAAACTCACAAACCATTAACTCTAATATATTCAGTTTCATTTCATCGATACATAAACGATACCAAATAACTCAATAGAATAATTATGTAATAGCTTTAGATGATAAAGCTTTAGCATGTTTTTTACCTCATCATAAACATGTTTAGTGAAAATTTTGAACGTCTGAACGAATAGCGCTAGAAATTTGATTGAATCGATAGAAATTTTTTCTTTAACCAATTCGTAACTAGGCAAAAATTATTTTCATACTGTCTCATGCTATTGTTTATTGTTTTATAAAATTTTTCTTTATAAAATTACATATAAATTATTCGACTTTTTCTGCCTAGTACGAAATACTCTTCATATATTTGATCGATTAGTTATTAAACATTTAAAAAGTATAACTATGATAAATGTATTTCATAGCAATATTTAATGAAAAAAAAAGTAAAAAGCTTTGACGTTAACCAATACTTATATGTTACGTAACTCCTCATGAATTATGGAGGTGAATTTGATCTATAGAATGAGTAGAAATGCGCAACTTTTATCATATCAGTAGTTCCTATCATTCAAGGAAGTTCTGCTACAAATTCAACTACCGTAAAAACAAAAACATTGGTTAGTACGGTGGTTGAATCAAATTGTATACATAACAATGCAGACAAGTTGAGACATGTAGTAACAATTGAACTCATTACAATGGTCAGAATGCCTGCAGTCATATAAACCTCTTGGTTCATCGAGTCTTTATTATTTTTTTCTGCTAAAGAATTTTGATAAAACCTCTGTTATAATCATCTATGATTTATGAACCGTCTTATATCATATTGCAGCCGGTTAATCAGTAATGATAGTGTCCTCAGGAATAAAATTCGCTATTGTTCTATCGAATAAATTTTACGAATGTGAAATAAACAAAGAAAGACCGCCGAGCAATTAGAGCTTGTCACATGTTGAATGTATGACGTCAGTAATAAGAAGATTAAAAAGATCAATATTCATTAAATAGTATTATTCTATTTGTAATAATCCCATATATGATTGTCTAGGTGTTTTTTGTAACAGAGTTAGATTGAAGAGTTTGGGGTTTGCTGTTTATCATTTTACAGAAATTCTTTACTTCATACTCTTCTTTTTTACTACTAGTTTCGTTTTGTCTGATCGTAAAATGATCATTTTAGCTAAAAACAATCGTTGCTTGTTCCAAATGAAATTTACATCGCAGATAATGCGCTCCATTAGAAATATTGGTGAGTTTTTTTTTTAAACATTCAAACCACAATAATTCCTCCGAATGATTAATGATGTGTATTTCTCATGATATGTCGTATTACACGAGGCACTTAGAATCAAATTCTGAAGAAACGAACGTATAAAAAACTAGAGAGATTAAAAGTTTCATCAAAAACTAGGAATTTTTTAGTGTAGTTGTGTTTTCTATGGGATATTTTCTTTATTGAGAAACTAATACAAATAATAAACTAATACATTAGTTATGAGAAAGTAATATTTTAATAAAAAGTAACCGCTGTATCAAGTCGTTTTGGGCTTACATTAACTTTAAGAAAGAAAAAACGATCTATCGTTGCATAAATGCTTGAGAATGCAGTGTTTTAAGGTGAACTATTGTGAAAGAGAAAATGTGTTTACATAATTTGTTTATCAGGATTGTTTATATTTATCAGTAAATGATCATAATAAGAAGACAAGCAAGAATCTTTCTTTTCTCATAGTTAGTTAGTGTTAAAATGATACCGTTACAGCTTTAACATCACCATTCAATGTTTCGACGACGTTCACGAAGAGAACAACATATCGTAAAATCCACACGTCACTATACAAATCGTTACCGATTCAAACGAGTCAACGAAATAACGAAAACGTATTAGAATTACAAAAACCTGAATTGATAATTTTTGATAAGGATGGTACTCTGATCTGTTTTCATTCGATGTGGATTCCATGGGCTATAAATACAGCAAAAAGGTAACTATCATCATCATATCATAACATAGAGAAATCTATTATGTTTATTTATGAATAACCATATCGATTAGAATTAGTTTCATTTCAATGTCTTAACTTCGAGTCAGAAGTTGAATTGTGGTGACTTAGAGCTTTATTGAAGTGACCAATATTGTTGCTTAATTTGAATAATATATTAGGATTTGAAAATAGAAAGCATACAGCATTGTTCGAATGTATTTCTATCATAATTGAATACATTTAATGAATTTTTCATAGAAGCTTAAGATTTTATGTTTCGTAATGAGTGCATTTTCACTGCTGCTTCACCTATGTTTATCATATCGTTTTTTTTTACTCATTTGACTCAACCAATCACTCTTCAATCACCTCGTTATTTCATCCGCTATGATAAATGAAATCGCTTGGAACATTGGTTTTTGAAGTTCTTTCGCTGTAATCATTCATTTCATTTTATTTTTACTGAATATAGAATATAGTAGTTTTAGCATTTGCTTGTTTCTCAACTCATTTTGAAAATGCGTAAGCCACGTTCCAATTAACCCAAAGTCGTTCATCTATTTACCTTAGTGTGATAGAAATATGCTAACCATTAAGCTTTTTTTTCCGAAATGATCTACTCAATAGAACAAAACATAGCTAGACTTGTATCCAAATGCATATCATTGTGAATTGATGTGAGAAGAATGTAGAATAAGTAAATTTCAGTCTTGAAGAAGCAACAGGATTGGTAACGTCACGTGACGTCTTTCAATTACTGGGAATTTGCCCCGTTAAAAAAAAGGTATGATACTCAAAAAACTGCCAACAGTTGAGGAAAATCGTAGCATAGTTCAGTATTCTCAAGAAAAAAACTTTCATACATTCTGTAACTTTTTCTTTTAAACAGTACTGTCTCGGTAGAAAATGGTGACCTCAATGTTAATATAGCACAGAATTGTATTCGATCATCTCCTTGATATTGCGTTGTAGACGAATGCATGACGCATTCCATGACGGTTGATCAACGCCAAAGATAATCTTATCTTACCTTATCTTATCACATTTGAGCGTTAGTAAAGGTTTTAAAATGTTTTGCATTTGAGGACACTTGTGATTGAAATGAGGATAATCTTCAATTGACGAATAAGCGATTCTACATGAAGTATACTTGAAGCACATTTCGTTCGATTTGAATCAAAGCATTTACTTTTTTCATTGCAGAAAGATTTCTTTGGACACTCTATAGATTATATGCATAAACATAAATGCACGCGTGTACGATAATGTATTCTAAAAAATTCTTTTCCCTATAATTCCAGTATTTATCAGGAATCATATAGTTAAGCGTTATGTATTGATCAGATCAAATAACGTATAGGGAAATAACGTGTTCAGACTTCAAGCAGTCAAAAAAAAACCACTATGAGATCGAGATATATCTTTACCTCATTCTAAAGGTATCTTGGTGCTTGAAGTTTCAATAGTATTTGGTACGTGACGCAGTACCCAAAACAAGTTCGCAACCACTCCTAGGCTAACCAAACCCTCTTACCTTCTGAAGGTCAGTGAGTTGGTTCCAAGTAAATTTAAATAAGATAGACCCATTATTTGATGAAGAGTGGTCAACTCAATTCATTGTATATACTAAGCACGTATTCAAGTACATCTACGACATCACGTTGAACACGAATTCGTGCGCGCATATCACAACAAGGATTGGTCAACGTCTAAGCTTATCATATGCTGTGTAAGCTTTACTAATCGAAATCCCTTGTAGGTGAAACCAGGTCTTCTTGCAGAGGCAACAATGCAACAAATCAAAGTGGAAATACAAAAATTACTTATGCAGAATGGAGTGAAAAATGTCCACGTAAGATTCATAATTTTACATTCAATACTTATAAGCTAGAAATTTGTAGAATGAAAAATATTACAATAATATGAAAAATTCAGAAGCTTGATGTTATCGATAGATGCATCCACGAAAGTCAATCTGCCTGTCCATCGAAAATGAGAGCTATACAAGATATTCGATCACTTTTTATAACATTAAAAAACAATAACATAAAAATTGCAATGTGTACTTCGGATAATCGGTAAACTTCAAATCATTTCTAAAATTCCTTTAATTTTAATAGTATTGAAAATCATATCACTCAATCGACTAATTATCCTAAATTTTGCATCCTATATTAACGTGAAGAGGAAGAACCATTGTGTACATTGCGATTTATATTAGTTGAGTTTATATCAACTTGAGTATTATTGATACCTCAAATACAATTTGTGATTCATTTGCATATCAAATGCTTATCAGTACCGTCAATTGCCTAAAGAAAAACAGTTTTTAATACTCCCATTACTTTTTATCAACAATTTTGAATAAATCTGTTAATTTTTTACATGGTATTACAATAAAGCATCTCACTTTAGATGGATTCTTCGTAATTATTTTTCCATATCTTACTGATTAGGCATTAAAATAGAAAAATATTGTCATATCTAAAGACTTTTTACTCAGAAGAAAAAAAGTCTAATAAAAGCTAATCCAGAAAAAACACAATGTCAACGTTGCAATGGCTTGAAGTTGAAAACATCGTTGATATTATCGTATGCGGTGATGATCCAGAATCGAAACCAAAACCTCATCCTCACAATGCTATTAACATATGTCGAATTCTACAAGTCGAACCAGAGGTTCGTTCGTTCCCATGTTTGAAGACATATGAGTGATGTTATTTCTTATGTACAATTTATAAATATTCTAGAATGCAGTCATGGTTGGAGATACTCTTGCTGATATACATATGGCAAGAGCTGCTGGATTGATGGCTGTAGGAGTTCTCTCAGGTGTAGGAGAAGTTGACTATTTAGAACCTCATGCCGACATATTGGTGAGTATCACCAGCATTTTTAAAATCCTCTGTCTTATACGAAAATATTAGTGTTGCGAAAATATTTCATTTATTGATTAGCAATGAAAACATGAGTAGGTAACCAACTGATTAATTTTACAATGTTGTTATGAAATAGGGTGTATATTAGGCATGTAGAGATGAGCTCTTTACGTCAAGGATTTGATATCCTAGAGCTCCTAGAGCTAGAGCTCTTCTCAATAAGTCATCTTAACCAACTGGGGTGTTTTCCAGCATATCGTATATAACTGAGTGGATTAACTTGTTTGAACCGTTGATTTTTTTAGGAATTTTCCAATTGCAGGTACCTCACGTGGGCAGTCTTCTACCTGTGTTCCTTGGAACTGAAAAATTTGAGGAATGAAGGAAATGTTGAGAAGATTTTCTGATATTTCGTGTCGATCAGAGACTCAGTTTGAATGGATAACTAAAACGACATCAAAGTTGCTTTGAAAATGAATAAATACAGCGATAAACATTGGACGTAATGTAAAGCAATATAATAAATCGTTATGAGAATTTTTACTAAACAAATGGCTTCAAGCAAATGTATTAGCAACATAATCCAGATAAACAGAAAAATACGAGAACATTTTCTTTAAGACCTTTTTTTGAACTATTTGGTTGAGCTCAGAAGTCGTATTCTCAATAATCTGTATGTATGAATTGAGGGCGAGTGGCGCAGTGGTAGAAGCTTTGAGATTATCAAAGCTTTTGTACTTCCTAGACATAAAGCAAACCCAGGCAGAGGAAAAGAATCGGTCACCATCTGCCTTGAACTTTAAGTAATAACTGTGCACACGTTGCAGCATACGAAACCATTTTACTTCATAAAAAAATCTTTTTTTCTCAAATATTTATTGCAGCACACTGTGTTTATATTTAGAGGGAATCAAAATATGATATTATTGAAATATTTACTTGGCTGATGTTTCGGCTACACCGTCTTCATGAGAGTCGTTTGAATCAAGACAAATCACCTCCTTAAATTTGTTCAAGTTCGGCAATTTCACTCTCATACCTTTTGCCAACTTGAGCTGAGGTCATTGAAGCTCCACACAAATGAACTTTGACCGCATGTCTTCTCTATGCATATAGATTATAAATGATTGAATATACTAACAACCTTATTTTAGCTGTGATAAAAATACAATGAGTAATGATAAAATGTTTCTAAGATCGGCTATCTTTCAACCTCGGCATTTGTAAATTGAATATCTTGACTGCAACTTTGTTTGCAATACTCGAGGTTCTTTTCATCACGTTACCCTTTGCTACCTTAATGAAAGTTTTATTCAAGACATAGAACTAAGACAAATTTCAAAACTGCTTGCATTGAGCCCCTTGCATAAAATTGCTGGGATTGGATTGCTAGCTAACGCTGTAAAAATGAGTTAGAAGTTTAGAGTTCAAAATGAGTTGATTGACAATCGAAAAAATGCACTACTCATTACGAAGCGGCCACATTCCAGTGCTTCTTATGTCTCATCTTAAGAACAAAATATAACGAAAAATGTTTACATATACGAAATAACTCCATCTTAAAGCAGCTATTTGATGAGAATTGCTTTTCGACAACGAAATGTTGGGAAGTTTACAGCTTCTCATGAACCATATTTTTCTCACAATACCAGTCAAAAGGCGAAAAAATCTGCGTTTCATTTCCATTTATCATGCTTCTCCTTAACCTATTATGTTCCTCTCAGTTAACTTGCTGAAGAGTGATTTTTGTTCTCTCTAGTTAAATATTTTCTCAAGAAAAAAGTGCGATGAGTTCATAGTACTCAGTTATCGGATATCAGTAAAGCTCTAATAGGTCAGTTGTTCTAAAATTATTGCTAATTGAGTTCATATTTATTCTACAAAAAACTCTATCTCATTTCATTTGAACAGCTTAACGTTTAATACTATTATTTAATAAGAAGTAGAAAATAACTAATATTGATCAATACTCAGTGTTCCTTTACCGAGTTGCAGCAATTATTCAGGATTTTCGCATAAATCAATTATTAATCAGCTTAAATTCCCTGAAAACGTAAAAATCGAAGGTTGCTAACATTTCTGCTGCATTTGTTGTAGTGTTTTGAATGAAAGAATGTTCTGTTACATTAATTAATTAACGTGGAGGTCTTCATTGGTAAAGAGAATAAATACGTGGTAATAATGGTGTGATGGATCTGCACCGCAAACCGGATATCTGTAAGTTCTGGTTCGTGTCCCCCCGCTTGAGGTTCCGAGTTTTGCGGCCAACTCAGCACAACTAAGGACATGTTTTAATAATATGATTAAAGATCGCTCTAAGCCATTGTTCTATGAGGGTAGAAGACTTTTATATCTGAGGGCAAATAAAAAACGAAGTAGTATTTTGAATATTAACACGAAGTTTTTCAAAATAAATATTGTTACATATCATGTGAGTTATCACGTTCAATGAGTGATGATTGACATGTGCTAAGACTTGTTTACTTGTTTGAACAAATTTGATGTTTTTATTTTGACGTTTTTAGATATATTGTACGTACGACAGATACTGATATTGAGGGGAAAATTTCCGTATGGCTTCTAGTATGCATGCCTCCCAAATGGTTCACCGCCTCAACCTAGCTGGAAGGTGTTACAAGGATTTCCATTTCGATATAGAAACTTAGCAAAAAGTGAACCTATTGAGGATCGCACCTTCTTGATGAAATCAAGTCACAAGGGGCAAATTCCTCTGATCCATAAAGGCCGGTGACTGCCTATAGTAAAAACCATGAGAACACTAGAGCAGTGCTATTCCAGGAATTCAGGGAACTAACGCTACATCAGCTAAACGTCGTCGCGCTAATGTCACAATTTTGGAAGAAGACCACTACCTTGGACGATAGTCGTACTAGAAGGAAACGAATAGGACATTAGTGGGAACCACACTATGAGTGAAGCCGTGCAGCTTAAGTATCCAAGTCTAGTATTCATGCAAAATGATCAGCACCTAATTAGTATACAATCAGTTATGAGGCACAATTAATTGCAAATTCGTAAAATTTTTTTAAAAATTTATCATTTGCATAACGAATAATAGCTTTCAAGTTTAATCAGATCGTTGAAAAATAAATGACGTATACCTACTAATAGATAAATAACAATTCAAATATATAAACATCAACAATACTGCTTCCGTTTATCAATCTTGATGAGTGCTCAGAATGAAACAAAAGTCGCACTCAACAAGTATCTTATTGCTTGATAAAAACAAAACGAAACAGCTGAGCTTTATAAAGCAAATTTCTCACCTAACGATAAAAAAAGAGGTTGCCTGAATCACCTATGAATTTTTGACGACTTAAAGATTTGCATTCAATATTCCAGTAGAATTACTAATACTATTATTATTATTATTACTGTTAAAGTAACGTGTTAAATAATTAATTAATTACTTCTTTTATAACAAAATGTGCTGAGGAGGAAAGACGCGTAACAAATCCAATAAAATTAATTGGAATAGTGTATTACTAATTTTTGGTATCCATTGCTTGATTTCCGGAATTCTTTCGAGCTTTAGCTTCTGCAGATCTTTTTTTCGTCTTCTTTAATGACGTTGTGCTTTTCTCCTGAAGACATTTCAGTAGAATCGACTAGACTTGACAATAAATTCATAGAAGGAATACCACTTTAGATGAAGTCCTTTCGTCATTTTTACTTTCATCAACATCTGGGCAGCTTTGCCTACTTGATCGTGATAAGCTACGTCTAACCCTCTCAACAAGCTTAGATCCCATATTTCTAAATGGATTCCGCCCACCTAAATTGAATCATTAAATGGGATTGCATATTAATGAGATAAGAAAACTGCACCTCTTGGTAGAGTTGCATACGGTGATTCATCGCTTTCTTTGATCTGATTGCTGTTATATTGAAGGTTACATGAATCACATGGTTCAACCTAGAAATTTCAAAAATTTTCAATTCAAGATTGGAACCGACGCAGGTAGTATGACCTTCTTTTGAGTACAATCTCGAGCTGTTTCAACAGAACGAGATTTTCTAATCCCGAAAAAGCCTTGCTTTTCCATAACACAGTTATCATTTGCTTCAAAGGCTTGGGCCATTAGGCGAACTGATGGTTGACCACCTCTAGTTAATTCTTCATGTCTCACATGACATGATATATTTTTGCCTAAACGATATGATATTGCTTTTAGCAATCACAAGAGGAGTTAAAAAATTTGAAATACAGCACTATATCTATTGCTAGTGTACACTGCTGCATCGCTGGTTCGATCGTAAGATGATGCTCGTTGGAATGGACAACCAGCGGTCAACGTTTGTCCAGTGGTTCCACATCCCGCATCTTTGGTGTTCTTGAAACTTTTCCTATCTAAAAACACATCTATTTCGAAATCTAATCGATTTGAAATTTTGAGAAGCCCCGCAGGCTTTTATTGCTGACATACAGGAAATAGTCCATCCCGAAGTAACCGATTAAAAGTTTTATTTGTGTCGTCAACAGAATGATACAAAAGCAATGTCAATATTTGAACAATTCTAAAATGTACAAACCTATAGAACGAACAGGAGAGGGATCTACGTTAGAGCGTTCCGTCAAGTGACGTGCATAAGGATCGGATCCACCGTGACTTTCCGTGCTGGAAATACAATTGCTTCTTATCATTACTATTTCAAAATGTGTTTTTTGTTAAAATTCGCTAGTGTTATTAATTTAATCATGAAAATTCCAAAACATCTGCTAAGCCAAGAGATGGAAATGAACATTGATTTCTACATTTGTTACCTGATAATACCACGAACAGGCATGCTAGCAACCGAACGAATACTCAACGATGATTGACTGATATTATCGTAAGTGCCTTCGCATTCACTCATCGAAGGAGTGTAACCATTCCGATCTAATGATGGTTGGGAGGACGAGTAATGTTCATCACTGAAAATTACATACATGGTATCATTTTCATTTACAACATATCAGTAATTTTACATAGACTACAATTTCAAGTCATGTCTGTTAAAATTAAATGGTCACAATGTGTCTAACAGAAGTTTTAA
>KN716269.1:115269-142715 GCA_000816705.1 Dictyocaulus viviparus | reverse complement strand
CTTTTGCGGTGTGCAGAAATAAAATTTCATACCAACTTAAATAAACAAGAAAAAACAAAAAAAAAAAAGAAATCCCACGTTACAGATGCTTGAGCGTCTTCATCTCGAAGAGCGATTAGTTGGCTGGTAATGTATTTGAGTCCTCCTGGATTACCGTCCCGTTCCGATCTTCCGCCTCGACGAATCGGATCAGTGACCAATTGCAGCTGAAGAAAAATGCTGCAGTAAAAAGTGATAAGAAAGGAAAAGAGCTCTTTACCTGATCGATAATGCTACTTAGTCTGTATTTTCTTGTCAGCTTCTGCAGTTCATTAAGGTGTATAGCTTGCTGAAGTCGTGTAACTTCTGCTTCCAGTATCTCACTAGCTGCTGCTTGGTTATCTTTTTTCTGACCCAGGTTCCTCAGTTCTATTTCCAAAACTCGTACTTGTTCACGAAGCTTAATAACACTAGTATAAATCAAATCAGACCAAACTCCAAAATTTTTATGTTGCTTAAACCTCTGTGGTCATTTTATTATAAACAGTTTTCTCTTGTTGGAACTCCTCAACCATTTCCTTCGATTTTTTTTTCAATCGCTCAATTTCCTTCGAGTAGAATTTCTCACAATCTTGAAACTGTGTCTGTAGATGCTCTATTTTCCGCAGGTCATTTTCTGATAGTTTTTCATTACGACCTAAAATTGTGAATTGAGAATTATAGTCACTCTCTGGTGGCTTAAATAATACTTTCCTCGAGTTCTATCGACTTTCCACAAAATTTGATCTGCTTTACGGGCTTCCTTAGTGAGTCTCAAGTCTGTGTGCACACGTTCTAATTCTGTCTCCAATTCAGTGATATTTTTCTGCTGCAATAAGTTATCAAATTAAACGTTATATGAAGAACTTTCTAACTTTCTGGCAAAAAAGATTTGTTTATGAACGAGCTTAATACTACCAATGAAGTTTAACCGATAGTCATTTAAATGTACGCAAATACAACGGGAACCTACCAGATAGCTTATTTTTTCTTGAGATTCGCTGATTCTCTTTTCTCGTAAATTATTTTCATTCTGTTCATCCTGCACTTTGCGTTCAAAATTAGCCAACATATCTTTATGAGCATCCCTTTCTCTTCGGGCTAGGACAAGCTGAATGAAGATGAAAAAAGGAGCGAAGAAATGATATTCAAAACAAAACATAAATTGAATCAGGTTAATGAAGACATTCTATCACCTGAGAGTGTAACGATTTATTAGTATCTTCCATAATTCTCATTCTACTTGAAAACTTTTGCTGCAACGCGTCCATCTCGACCATACGAATCTGAAGTATTGTAAGTAGGTGAGGATAAACAGTACAAAGAAAAAAACTTTGCCTACCTTTTCAGTCTGCCTAATTTTATGCTGATAAGCTTCTTTGTCTTTCTGCCATCCTTGTTTCGTCTTATTCAATTGATCGAGCATGTCAGCATTAGCGATTTTCATGTCTTCTAACATAGTTTCATAATCGGTGCACTAAAAAACGTTCCAAAAAAATTTACTCAACAATGAGAAAACCTCACTAAGCAGCAATGAAAATAAAAATAATAGTAACGTAAATTGAATAACCTTCTTCTCACATAATGCCAATTGCTTCTTCAAGTCAATAATGTGAATTTTATCGCTTTCGCGCCGATTTAAGCTTGGAGGGTTCTCAGGATTGGAATCAGTAACAGTGGCTTGAAAAATCGTTTTCATATAAGATATAGCGAAAAAAAACTCTATAATAAAATAAAAATTCTTATCCCACTGAAGGAAAAATTATACCAGTGTCGTCATGATCACTTCCTTCGTCACTTTTGCATGTAAGCAGTTGTTTTTTCAGCGATACTAATTCCTTTTCTAATGCATCCCTATCGCTTCTCCACAATGCTTCCTTCTTTTTGAAATCCTGAGAGGTGCTTTCTAAACATTTTCATTTAGATTTTGGTACTTGAATACGAATACTGAGGTTAAAATTACTTAGAAGCTCTTCAGCTTCTTCTGCAATTTTTTTCAACGCAATGACTTCATTCTTCGATCGGGTACGTTCACTGTTCATTTTTTCCCTTTCTTGATCGAAAATACTTTCCAATTTTTTGTATTTGATTTCAAATTCACGCACAGATTTGCGATTCTGCTCCAATTCCTGGAAATTTTGTGTCATTTCACTTATTTTATTCACTTATTTCTTCTTCACTTCACTTATTCTTTATGTACACTCAAAATAAATTGTGAGGTAGTATTCAGTGGTTATACTACACGTTTGGTTTCATTAATAAAATAATAGTTGAATGGATTGAATAAATTAGATTTCGAATGTGACTTAGAGAAGCTAACTGATCGTTAGCTCAAATTTTAATACTGGCTGAAGCATATTTACTGGAACACTCGTGCCCAGACATGAAAGAACAGATGTAGAAATGTAGCTTTGCTACCGATTCGGAATATGAATAGAATTTCTTTCATACTAATAAAATTCGTTCATTAAAAAACTGTCATATGTCCAGCGTAACACTTAGCTATTAATGGTTTTCTTATCTATTGGGTGGATACCGATTTAAATTCAGGACTTGACAGCACATGGTCTTTTGTATGAATAGAAAACGTATCTCGTTGATGAGCTTTCAGTACAAGAAAATGTTTTTTATAAGCGGAACTACCTATAACAAATAAAAATAAATTGTTACCTGTCTTTCTTTTTTCTGTTCTTCAAGCTCATGTTGTAAGCGTTTACACTTTTCTTCTTGCTCTTCTAATGCCCTAGTTTTCTCCAATATATTAAAAGTTTCAGACTGTAATAATTGTGATTGTTCCTCAAACTGTATTTTATAATCTGTTATACGGCAAGTGAGGGTTTTGATCTGAAATTTTCTATGTTCAGTATAAAATCAACACATCAAATTAGCAACGACAATTTGCAAACCTCGTTTTCAAAGATTTGTCGTTGTTTTTCGATCTCAATAGTCCATCGATCTTCAGTTTGTAGTATCTAAAAGAAATTCTTGGATACATGAAAGTGTTGGCAGTTTGAAAAATTTTGGCACCTACTTGATTGGTAAGATCCTTGTTTTTCTTTTTGTAAAATATCACCTCATTCTGTTGCTCATCAATAAGTTTTTGATTCTCCACACACTTAGCGCATTCAGTTTCGCGAGGCGATTCTTGTCCTAGTACAGGTGAATGCCTCACCGACATTGGAATGCTTTCCTGAAATTGCTGCTTGCTTTATTATCACTCGAATTTTGATATGAAATGTTGCACGAAAGACTTGCAACATCTTGTTAATGTTTTCTTCGAAACGATTTTCGAGTTTTTCTTTGCTCACAGAGAGCGCGCTCTTTTGCATAAGCCTCGATTCAAACTAGTATCTTACAAATTGCTAGTGAAAAACAGAAATGAAATGGAAATTAAGAATTCCAAAACTACATTTGACAATGTTGTCGAGAAATTTCCTCTGAATCCTATATTGTGCATAGTTGTAGGGTCATGTTGAATTGATTTCGAAACTCCTCTGAGGGACGGCTGCCTCATTAATACTTATGATCATTTTCCATTATTGATTTTTCAACTTGGACAATTCGAACCATACGCAAATAAATCTACTTCATTTAGAGGTTTAAATGTAAACATCGTGTGTGCTTATAGGAAAATGATGTCAGCAGAAATCATGTTTATAGTTATTTGCTTTTTCTTTAAAAAGTATGCACACGTATGGTCGAATATGATGAATTTTAACTTCGAATTTCAGATTTCCGTAATGCGATTTCTAACGAGACGTGAATTGTGAAAAATGAAAATATTTTTGACATTCTATCACTTAGCACAACAGCAGGAGGTGTTCGTGTGGTGCGCACTGCCAAATCTGTGTGGTGGTTCGCATTCGAACCCAGGCGAAACCTACCGGCGTACATCCAAGGAACGGTAAATTGATACCTCTGGAATCAGCTGAAGATAATCAGACTGGCATAGATCAGACGTGACAACGATCGGCAAACTCAAGTTATTGTATAGATTTGGCTCTCAATCACCTCAACGATAACATCACGTTGAACTCAAATATCTAGGTTTATCCAACAAAGATTCATCATCACGAAAACCTTATACTACTTTATGTCAGCGAACTTTTATGAGTTGAAAATACATGAAAACAATCACTAAAATTTCTTTAATACTGAGGTTATTTCTTTTACAGCTACTTAGAAGAAATCGAAGGATTACTGACGCTAAATGAGGTTTTTCATTATACGAAAAAGTCATAGATTTATTATAGTCGTGAAAAACCTATAGATACCAATATAAATGTAGAGCAAAAACGTTGAAATAATTTTGAACCTTGATATTATCCATGATTTTATGAACGCTTTTGAGCTCAGCCAACAGGTTGGCTAAATCAGCTATTATAGCGGCACTGCAATCTTTCGATAACGATCGTCTGCGTTCGTCCTGATTGTAGTACCATATTAAACGACGATTACAAGAAAAAAAGAATTACCGTACCTTTTGAGATTGATCGATTTTTTCGACCTGCTTACACAATCTATTGGTGTGAGATTCTATAGACGCCAAAACTTCACAGCATTGTTCCATCTGAACGACAGTTTGACTAACATAGCTAATGTAAATTAATGGCTTCATAATATAAAATAAAAATCTAATAAGGATCACTTCTTCAGGGCCAGTTCCTTTTCCTTGAATTTCTTTAATTATAGATGTTGCTTTCAGTTCACTGTTCTCCTTTTCTAACATTTCAAGTCGGCTTTTTAACTCATTCTAAAAATCTTAGCAGTATATTTAGTGCTTATTTTGTTTAACATATTCATACACGTACCATATAGCTTTCGTTATCACAATTCTTGATGGCCTTTTTATGTAAATTCGTGCATCGCTCATTAATCATTGCATGTTGAGCATTAAGTTGTTCGATCTAAGCTAGGAAGGCTTCAGAGAACTGACCTCTATTGATTGAATAACTAGCCAGTTCAAACTTTTGTACTTACCTTCGTTGCTAAAGCGATAACTTTTTGATTATCAGTTTTGAGTAGAGTATGCTTTAGCTCCACTATTTCTGCTTCAAGAAGTCGACGTTTCTCCTTTTCATTGCGTAAATCAGATACTCCTTAAAATATTTACCTTAATATTACGTTAACGAAATTTTTTAATCTTTTAAATTCTCTTTTGAATTTTTTAAAAAAGAATTTTTGCAACTAATGTAAACAAAGGGAGTACCGGTAAATGTTGCAGAATTGATGCCCTTTGTCTCGTAATTTTTCAAGTGAAGATTCAGCTCATGATTCTTTCGTTCTAAGTCACTGATGGTTGCTATCATTTTTCCCATGTCCTTTTCCATTTCATGAGTTAGGTTAAACTGAAAGGTATGACATTGACAACGTATAGCCTCGTTCTACCTGATCATTGCCAACCTCTCCAACGATTGGACATGCTTCATTTATTGAAGCTCTTGTCGCACAATCAGCTTCCAATTCGATAATTCTATAATAAACAAATTGTTGTTACCTGAAATATATGACATTATGAGGCTTATACATTTACTTTTTTCAGAAGATGGTCGTTAGTTCGCTCCAATCTATCTATTTTCGTCGACAAATGCTCTACTTCATGCTCTGCTAGTTCGAGCTGTAGATGAGCGTTGCCTTCACTATGACCGAAATAGTGGATATTATTGTTTGTAAACAAAAATGGTGAAGTAGATGAAAAAAATATGAGAAATGTAAATTGTTACTTACAAATTGTTTTCAGTACATCTCAACGTTTAGAGGAGGCAGACCGAAAAACAAATCGCTGTAGGTAACAAGCGCTTAGGGCAGCTAACTTTACACGTTTATTGATTGGTATACTTTTAAAAAAGTACTTTAATGTCAGCTAATCAATAAATATAACAACAATTGTTTTCCAGTTTTCTATCTTTCTCATACTATTTGTAAAGGATAAATTCTAGGGTAAAACAACATTGTGTAGTTCTTTCTATAATATGCTCGTGTAGGTCGAAAACTTTGGCGACCAACCTGGCCGAACGTACCATTGGAGGCCTCAGCCTGGCGGATTTCGACAGCTTCTTCAATAGCACTTCATTTTCATTTTCCACTTCCTAAAGATATCAAATAGCGATCATGTAACAATTCGCAAATTGTCAGAATTTTTCGTTAATGAGTATTTTATTTTGTCTGAGAACAGTTCAAGTAAAGAATATCTCAAATTCGTAAGCTTCCATAGCTTGTAAGTATTTAGACAACTAGAAAGAACTTGAGAACATCAAATCTGACTCTTTATCGATCTTGAAAATCTTATCTAATTAGGAGGTGAGGTGATGATGACAAATTTGGAACAAGAAAGCACTTTCTTCTACATGATAAGTGCCTATTTTATGAAGTTTGTTCAAACAATTGATTATTATCTAAAGAGGGAAAAAATATAGAAGTTGGTAGATCTCAACCAAAAAGCTAAGGCAGTGAATTTATCTTCATAGTACTGAGGAAAAAATTATGGTAAAAACAATAAGGTTAGGCGTTTAAAGTACCGTATTTTCCCTAATCACCTTGGAGTATCTAATTTTTCGGCGTACCAATGTTTAAAGAAGAGTTTATATATGAGGAAAACATGCTACTATCGAATTATTAAAATTACTCTTGTGTTCATTGAGCGCTTCTCCTTTATTGTATGAAGTATGACGTCTACCACTGGTGTTTCATTTTAATAAACATCTTGTTTACCGTACCGCAGTGTGTTGACAAATATAATTCATCATCCATACTATAGAAGGAAAAGCTCGGCTATATTTTCTGATGAATGATAGCGCCTGACTATTCAGGATAGTTCGTGATTTCTTGACTACTCTATTACTAGACTCTTTCACTATGAGCGTATTCTGATCTATTATTATGCGACCATTTCTGATCCTTTGATTTTTTGGAAAGAAAAATTAGTAAAGTTACAAAAAATTGCAATACAGAGACGATTCCAGAATACTTTCCACCACATTTATATAGTATATTTACGTACCTTTAATCGTTGCTGTGTTCGTTTAAGATCCTCTTCAGCAAATTTTAATTGTTCACGACTGTCGATTTCTCTCTCAAGTGCATCTCTTAACTCCTTGCTCACTTCGCCGTCAGATGTGGGAACAAATGTTGTGAGTTCGGTCGATAACCTCTTCTGAAGCACAGAATTTATTAAGTGTAGATCTCCTCCTATTGCCTGATCATATATCAATTTTTAAAAATAAAACAACTATACTATTTGGCAACAAAGCATTACTAAATGGTTAATATAGATCGGTGTTGGTTCGTCCACATAGAAAAGCAACTATTAATAATTCTATTGTTGAAGCTCAAATTGAAACGAGCTTGGAAATTATTAGTATAACAAGCATAAACATTTCTACAGTAGATCAAAATGAAATGAGCTACAAATACTGTACCATGGCAACATCAGTTTTGTTCCGTGATTCTCTCCACTTATTTTGTGTTTGTAGCTCTCTTACTTTTTCCTTCATGTAAAACAATTCATCCTCCAATTTGTAGCGCTTTTCTTCCGACTGTTCAAGCTCAGTGTGTAATCGAACGGAAACCTATTTAAGGGGCAATTTCTAAAATTATCAAAAATGCCTCAACTACTGTATTAGAAATGAAACCACTTAGCACCTCTTTGGCGATTCTCAGCTCAGATTCCAGTTCTTTCACACGAATGCTATCTGATCGCACTGATTCTGTGTCCACCTCAGACGAACTTCCAATAAGATCCTACTCAATTCCTATTCCTAATAGCTGTTTAAAAAGTAAAATCCTATATATAAATGAGTTACATTTATGCGACTTTGCAACTGAAGTTTTTCAGCATCTGTCTGCTCCTTGATTCTTTCCGCCTTTCTTAGTTTGAATTGAAGTATGCGGCAGTTTTTTGCATTTTGCTCAAGTTCTCTTTGCAATTCTCGAAATTCCTCAATTTCCTCCTCTCGGTACTGGTCCTTCAATAATTAATGCTGAACTAATAGAATATCGTATGAATTGGTTGCTATCGAAGACCACCTGCATTTCTTCGATCTCTTGTTGAAGATCTCTAACTTCTGTTTTGAGATTTTCGTTTTCCTCCATTAATTCATCACACAACGCCTCAGTTGCTGTTATCCTTTCTCTCAGCTTCGAGTCCGAATTCGCGTAAGTTGTTTCCTTAAAATCGCTATCGATTCTATTCATTATAATTACGGTCACATTTCTAAAAATAGTAACCGTTACTTGCAAATCTCTCAGTTCACATTTCAGAACGGTGTTCTCATCTCTATAATCCTGAATGCTGCTTTCTGCTTCGTTGAGACGTTCCTCTAACATAGCCACCAATGACTGCTCACTCATTTCTTTAGATTTATTCAAACAATTTCGTGAACACAGTTCTCGCTCTTCCTGTAAAATTGTTTTCATACCATTGATAACAAATATTCTGAGATAGTAAACATGTAACAAAATCAAACGTTTCATTTCAGCAATGTCTCTATCAATCAGTGCATTGTAGATGAAACTTAACTTCAGCTTAATGTTGTCTTCTCTCAACTTTCGGATTTCTTCCTTCATTGTAAAAATGAGTGAATTCTGTAAAACGCGAATATTGTGGAAGAAATTCTAAGACTAAAATACTTTATACTCTTGTTATTATTAGTTGTATGAAACGAGTATCTCATAATGAGTACTGTACTTGTTTTGTTTAATATTTTTGAGCAAAATTTTTATATAGTCGTTTTCTCGAAGTAAACAAGTATTTCTGATAACAAATAAATCTTCTTCTTTTTCAAAATGAAAAAAATGAATAGTTGAATAGCTCAGTCAATGAAGCGCATTGACTACCGTAGCTGTAGAACTTCTTAGCTTCCTTCTTAGTTTTTTTAAGCTTAGGTCTTACATATTTGAGATTCATATTGCGACTACAAGAAAATCTTGAGTGGCAGATCAGAGGAGAAGTAGCTATACTGCTGCAAACTACCTCAAACCATTTTTCAAAATGAACATCGCAGTGCGACGATGCTTCATTCATCCTAAGCGTGTTTCAAGTCATTCAATAGCGACAAAAAAAATCATCATCACCCATCACGAATAGCTATTTTGACGAATATTCTAGGTCGACACGGTTTGTGAGAAGGTTAAGACACCTAACCTAGCGTCGTTTAGTCGTGATCACTTTGAGTGTGGAGTATCCAACATTTCCCTCTACCTATAGCTCATGAACTAAAATGCCACAGATGACACGATCCTAGCGTACTGTTTTTGAATTTACAAAGCGGATTGTTAAAATCGAAGCCGCTTTGTTTATCTATAAGCGGCATCCAACTGAGTTGTAGCTTTAGTATTTTCGAAATTTAAGTGCTAAAATGAAAGTGCCCGCAGAGAATCATGAGTCAAATTCCTCATACAATCTATGCATGCTAATAAGCTTCAAGAAATATCTTAAAACTTTATATTGTAGTAAGCTGAATCCTTTTTAATTTTCTACATCAATGAATTTTTATTGTTATGAAAGGAAATTTAGGTGTAAGTTTAAAGCTGCAACATTGTGCTGCACAGTTGAAATATTATCAAAGTGATTACAGTGATATCCATCGTTAATTATAAAAGCGATAATGAATTTTTTCTATGGGTACTATTAAAAGAAGAACCCTGACAACGAGAGCTTCAAGAAATTCCATGCAACATAATTGAATTATACTGTCAATACAAACAGCCACTTTCCCACCATAGTAAACATTTTTTGTAATTTTTCTTATGGTTAGCTTCATAACGGTATCTAACAAACCGCGGTTAAAACAATCGCATAAATATACAATTTATGAAGCATTCAAAGATCACCTTTGCTTTTTAAAAATGTTTCAACGGAATCCGTCAGAATTGAGTTCGTGAAAGCAGACTTACGTCATCTTCTGTAGGTGTAAGCATGCGGTCATCTTCACAAGCTGATCCACTAACAGCCGTAGCCATACTTTTTGCATCATTAACACTATCACATGATTTCACTGACGACATTCCTTTGGACGTTGCAGATTGATAGGAAGATAAAGATAACAGATCAGTCCCATCGTCTGAATTGATATTTTTTAGTGCCTGAAGGAACAAACCTGTAACTCAATCTGATTACAAAAAACGACCTTCTTCTGGACCACCATTGTCGCTGGTTTTCTCTCGTAAGCTTTTTCTTTTTTCTTTTTTCGACTGCACTGGCGTGCTAGTGTTTTCGTGCTTGTCCTAGATAGTAAAACACGTACCTTTTGGTGTGCAAAAATATAATACAACCATTATCTTGAGCAACCTTTTGGCGAAAGCATTTCCTACACCGGTCTCTTAGATAATTTTGTGACTCAAAACCACTGCATACGTCGTTCATGGAGGATTACGCTGAATTATTTCTGTAGATGATCCTGCTAGATAATAGATAAATTTGACTGTGATTTTGATATAGCATCTATAGAAGTTAAACAAAATACATAACATATTCCAATTGATTGATACTGATTATATAATGGAGTCTAGTGATAGATACTAAGGAATCAATGCATCCAACGTAAGGAATTATGACTAGAGGAGTTTTTTAAAAATCAAAATCCCGTGGAAGCGTAAACGTCGTACTGTCAGGATAATGGAGAACGAGAAATATCCGGATTTCTTTTGTAAAGAGTGAGTACATAAGCAAAGGAATATTTGCGTCAGTCTCTCAAACAGTCAACATTACTCATACAGAGGTTGAAATTAACACATTTGAACAGCTACATGATTGCAAATCTGAATAAATTTATGTTAAGCTCTAGAGATATTCAAATATTCGATTTTAGTTATAAACAGCGTTTCTACTATAATTATTGACATCACTATGTAGCTATTCTTTTACTGCAAATAAATTCCCTGATATTTGAACGTAATAAAATATTTCAGTTCAACTGTGGTCAGACCATCAACTAACTTTAATATTAAACAAATTCTATGTAACAATAATGAATACAAAAATGTACACTATCTTTCTGGCCATCATAATATACTTATTTTTATTTATTTCCTATAATCTATTATAGATAGCAATGGTGTTGTTCTTATATCACATTGATACTGAGTTAATCGGAACCTTAAAAGACTCATCGCACACCAGATCGAGCATCAGTAGACACGGGTCCAAGCCTCGAATGAAGTTTCAAGTCTTGCGACTAACTCAAAATCATACGGGATATAATACAATCAATTCTGAATCACACACTTAAAGCAAGCTATCTTAATTGAACTACTGATACGTGCTATAATACAAATTTCAAAGGCTTTCAATCAAACTATAAAAGTTTCTGTATGTATGCGTTTACATAGTCAAACTATTAAGCTTAAAGATACAAGAATTACAAATTAAAGCTTTGTATATTTTTAACCTTGAACTTTGCCAATCGACCTAAGTACATTTTTGAGCAGCGATCAAATTTTTTGGAAAACAACATCCAGATGAGTGAAGACATGCAGATTTGTGAGTATCGGGATGGTATCGATGAGAGTAAACGTTCACATAGCGACAGCACTGTTGTGTAAAGCAACGGCTGACTGATCGAAACTTCCCACTTCACTGAACCATATGACGTTCATTTGCGTGGGAGAAATGAGTGCAATAGACCAAACCTGAATGCTTCATCGTGTGCATTTCCTGCTCACTTTGTGAGCGACATCAGCAAATATTGGATGTTCATTTCTTTAACATAACAAAGGTTTACAATTAAGCTGTATTGTCACTTCCATAAGTGTGTCATAAGACGATCAAAAATATTATTCAACAAGAAGTACATAACTGGGATACCTCATTGTACAATATAACTAGTTAGTGCCTCATATTTCTATGTTTGTTCGAAATACATTATCCATTTATGAATTTTGCTTTAACTTTCAGTTTAGTGAGAGGGGCTTTCACTGAACTGAACTCATAGAGGGTAAAAAAGTGATGAAATCAACGAACACGGAAAACAAAAATAATTTTATTGGTCATTTAAATATCCGATGTATCCAATTACATCTGCAAAATTTATTCATCTACCTTTCTACTCATCATTAGAACTTTCTGGATTGTACCATTAACGTAATCGTTATTTCCTTCACTATAATGAGATTATAATATCGTTAATGATACTGAGTTGGCCGCAATACTACAAAACCACTGGATCATACCCGTGAACGACAGAGTGCTGATAAGATACTCATTTAGTATAAGTGAAGTATTAAGTAGTCGGGTTAGCGCAGCAGACAGGATATCTGTAAATTTGGTTTCAAGTCCCATCTGTGGTTTGGAGCATGATAATTATAAGTGAAAATCTTCAAATATAATAAATATATTGAATTCTTTTGTAATTAGACAAAACAAATTTAAAGAAAACATTTATGGGCATGAATACAGCTTTTCGCCAGCCTCTATACATAAGGATAAGCATTGGATTGATCTATGTTCTTGTGGAAATGCACCCACCAGTCGTTCTGTGATTTAAGTGAAAGTATTGTATTTAAATGGAAGTGGTCTACACGATAACTTGAGAAGACCCCTCTTTGTTGCTGCTTACTTTTCTAGATTACTCTGGTATCAATTGAACGGCATTTGATAAACAAAACGATTGGCTAGTACAAGGTCAGATTCAAATCCTCATACACGTGTAAGACGCCACCACATTGTTTCTATATATATGTGCTTAAGCTCCGTGTCTTGTATCTCACCTATGGATGTACCGACTAAAATGCTCCAAAGCTGATTAGTCACAAGAGTACGTGGGACCTCTGTTGCTCAAAAATCAGTGGTAAGTAACAAACTATTAATGAAAGTGTATTTGCCTTGAGACACAGATGTATTCAGAGAATGGAATTCCTGATTCTGTTGTGTCGGGTCGGCTCATGCTGTCTGCATGCAAATATGTACATTCTTGAATGCGTGCGTGATACCGAAAATAATATATTAATAATGTCCTGCATACCGATTAACCCAAAATCCAAAAATCCCATCGCTTCGTCCATCGCTACAGGAATGGAAGCTTTCGAGATTATCAAAGTGGTTTCTTATACTCTTGTTATCGTCCATTGGCTTGGAACTTTGCATTCTGATATGTAATGTGTAAAGAGTTGAGTCAATGCTTCAGCAAGAACTGGCGGTGAATTCATTAGATGTTCAAGTCTAATCCTGTCTGGCACGGCTAGTGCACGATTCCTTACCAACGAAATTACGTCACCGATTCTGGAAAGGAAGATCTTTGGAACAACATAATCGTCTTCCACCATTTAACATGGAGGTACACCAATGTGGCTATCAAACAGATTGGTACAGTAATTGTAGATGAGTTCCTTCATCGCCTTTCTAGAAGAAGTTAGTGTTCCGTCCTGGAGTCGGAAAGTGGACATCTTGGTCTTGTGATTTGTAAAGCATCGAAGGGCGTAGTGAATGCATTTAGCAACCTAAGATGCTTCATTTATCACTTCAGCTCCGCTCTCTTTGGGATTTTCTTTTATCGCTTTTCTGCAGCGTTTCACAAGTTCGAACGTTTCTTGGTGATTGCCTTGCTCCACGTTGGCGTATCAACTTAAGTGTTCTTGAAAACAGATTTCTCATAGTATTTGTCGAGCCCTTGGAATTTTTCGCGTTATCGTGAAACTGCCTAATTAGCCGGTTATATTCCTCGTCAAAGTTGTCGATGACGCTATCTTCCCAAAAGCTTGAGTTGTATGAATATCATTTTGTCTTAGTTTCAGAATTCGTTCCTTTTTTTAAATTTCAGCCTTTTCGCCTTTGCTCGTGCACAAAAATTTGGCGCGAAGGAGGTGATAATCGGATACTGCATAGATATTTTAAAGAGAATCCCATCATCCATTAGGCAAAACATTCTATTTACTCTAACGCGGTCTATTTTGCTATCACTTTCCATTAGGATATCCCGACTTTCATCGTAAGGATACAAGCTTTTAAAAAAATTAGTGACTCTATCTTCTGAATTCACGCGCGTCTCAAGTGAGATAAACGGCCGCTATTAGTCCGAGATTAACTCCCTTTCACTATCCGCTACCTGGAATCACGTAGCTTGGCGACTATTGGGCTTAGAATTTTTCAAGTAGAGGTAATTCGTGCGGTCTATGATCAATCTATACTAATACACTGCTCAGTTCTTCATACGCTATGCGCTAAATCAAAATCCTAGTCAATGGTAAGTATAGGTAGGTAAGGTATAAAAACCATGTTGCTGAAATAGAAACTGCAACTGCAGTTTTCTCTTTCAACTGCACCTTAACGTACGTCAACTTGTTTGAACCCTAAAGAATGTTCATACCTTGTGTATCTAGATGATAAGGTCAATATTTTAAGTGACATAGCATCACAACTTTTCAGAACGAAATTAGTGGCTTAGAATACACGCAAAAGCATCGATGTAGTAAAGAGCGAAGACAGCGAAGGACGTGAAGCTCCATGCCCACGTTTTCGGCACCAGTGCCGTAGCGTGCCTCAGAAACGTCAGCGTGAGAAAAGCAGAATAGAAGATAACTAGACGTAATTCAACGCGCCGTTCAAAAGATGATCAGAGCGGCTTTCCTTTACTACGTAAGCGAAAAAGGGAGCCCGAACGCTGAACAGACGCCAAATGTAAAAGAATAGAGACACAGCCGTACACATCGAGCTATCATAGATTAGGTGGGCTAGAGATGTGATGAACATGAACTGTGACCATTGGACACGAGTCGTATGCGATGGGATTATGCTGTTCTCAAAAGAGACAGAATACTAGTAGCTTGATAGCCAGACCATTCCGTGGAAGTCTTAGAGAAGAATTGTAACCTTTGTAGATTATAAAGCGAAGTTCGGAAAAAAAAACTACAGTTATGAGTTTTATATGAATAAGCATAAAGCTACTGGTGTGATCTAGAGCTGCTGCTAAGAGTAACGGAGTCGTTGGAACGACTTTTCGCCCTAACAAAGCAAAACCTCTATTTCTTTAAGTGTGAGAAAATCGTATCCTATCTTTACGGGAGAATGAAGAATGATCGACTGGTAATAGTTCATCATAACTAATAACTGCGCAAAATAGATAAGTATTATTTCATCCCAACGATCTACAGTATCACATGCATAGTCATTTCGTAGGTAAGAGGATCGTAGGAATTGGTTTTGCAAGCTCTATGCTTGGAGGCGTGATAAACGGTGATGAAAAGCAAACTTTGAGATAGCACACAATGTTGGTAGGCTCTGTGATTAAACATATCATAAAATGTTGCAAGAAATTTCATTTTGTCATGAGATAGATTAATTAGTTTAGTTAGTGCAAAACCGATACCATAAAGCGCAACGGGATGAAGAATAAGAGCTAAAGGTAGATTGATCTCAGTTACATATACAGTATTCGTTCTTATGGATTTCATACTGCACTTCAGTTCGATGGCGGACTTCTGAAAACTTTTGGGTGTCACAGAAAGTAATAGGTATAATCGCAAACAAATGAGTCCTATGTTTGTTGAGTAGGATTCATGATAAAGCTATCAATTGAGGTTGTGTTAAAGATTAGTGCCAAACAGCATATGAAAAATCAATTGCATTCGAAGCACTTCCTTTATTGTATTCTCTAAGCAGTTATGACGTCTCTCTTTCGTGAATTTGTGAGTGAAATTTTACAGTATAACGTTTACAGAAAACTAGACGACGATGTTGAAAAATTAGTGTAGTGTTGAATTTAACATCCTGAAAGGATAAACTATTTGTATTTATCTTAAATAATTTCAGCATTTTTGAGTTATTTGTTGTTTTACAAGTACATCTCGATTTCTTATGTCAAAATACGTGAAAAATAATACAGAAAAACATCTTCAGATGATCATTGAAAAGAAAACTTCTATTTTTATGTAAACTTTGCGGAAATGAAGCAATAAAACTGTGTGACTATCATATGCGAACAATTGGAAACGTGAGTTATTATAAAAGTAAATAAAATAGAATTATCGTATGAGGACTATTTTCAACCTTTTTTTTCCAATACTATGAATAAACATTTCAATGATATGAATAATTTCAATGGTATGAGTAAACAACGTAAACTGTTCGATGGAGTATTTTGGCTTATATGCGTTGCCATTGTTGATCCTTAAATGGGAATTACGGTATTTCTACAGTATCCACATCGTTAAGATTTATTCTCATTATATGTGAATGCTGCGACAGTTATCTTCAAAGTATTTCTATATTATTAGGATAGTAACCTCTTTATAAAATCGAATTAAAAAAGCAATAAGCTATACACTTGTCGAATGCTGTTCAACGATGACAGGCGAATCCTGAATTACGTCAGTATTTAAAATCAATCATTATGTGGAATTTCCTCAAAATCTCCGTTTACATTCCCTGAATGAGTTCCACATAATCTTTTTTTCATTCGATCTTCAGTTATGATAAAATGATTCATGAGATGCTTGGTTGTTTTTATGTTTTCACGATGTTAAAACGATTAGACGAATTGTTTTCATTTACATCTAATGCTGTATCGTCATCGATAACATTCAGAAAGATTTCAGAGATTCTGAAGAATTTCGAGTATAAATGTTTTTCATATTTTTTTAAAAGAACTTTCTATATGAAATAGTGATCGGCAAAAGTGATCGGCATGGTAAATACGCTTGGCAACGATTTTACATCAATCAATTAGTTGATTGTTGAATTCTACTGTGACATTGTAGAAGCATAATATTTTCGATATTCTGATTTTTATTCGATTTCATGTTACTTCTTTTTCATCGTACTCTGGTGTACGTCAATTCGTTCAAACCTTACAAAAATTTTAAATTCTCAAAAAATCGTTTCTCAACAATGATATGGCATGTGGTCCTGCAAGATGTACTTGCGAACTAACATGGATGGATATTTATTATATAGGAGTGTTAAAAAATGGAATAACATATTTCTAAGACTGTACTTACTCTACTGTTACACAACCACAGTATTTACTTCGTTCTATAGCTGTTATATAATTTCGTGGTTCAATATCTGTTTACATACGAACCGGTCCAGCAATACTTTCCGTTCAATTACCTTTTACTTAAATGATTAGACTCAGTTACTTTCTTATTTACAGTAACAATGTGAAGATCATTTAAAGCTGATGAATAATAATCCTATTCTTTTCTTATTAGTTGTCATTGATCGCCACAAACAGATGGGGTGAGGTTGTCGTCGGAGGTTGCTGGGCATCTCCCTTTCACTAATCGATTAGCAGAAAGCGCGTCAATTTGAGTCGATTTCAAAGAACGTTGCATTCGTTCTCACTATTATTATATTCTTCTTCTTCAAATTTTGTTATTCATTGTCTTCCATTATGGTATAATTTTGCTCCTATGTTTTTTTTCTAATTTTAAGTTTATATTAATATACTAGTTTTGTGGGAGCACTGTGGGAGTAATGCAACAATGTTATACATATATACATGTGATATTTGTGATTATCTATAGTGAATTTTTCCTCAACATTGATCGTTCGTGAGGTATTCTTCAGTGTTCTACTTCATACAAGCAAAATGATCAATTTCATCACTTTGTTACCTCAATGTCCTGCACCTCAATATTAAACGTTAGTTGAAGAACAAATTAAATGTATATGACGAGATAATGTTATTATATATAATGACATTAAGATTTGTGTTATGCTTAATGTAAATGTATTACTTTTTTTACATGAATCAACCGTATTTTGTTTGCGATATTTCACTCGTAATTTCTAAATATTGAGGTCGATTTGTTATGTTGAATAGGATACGATTTATAACGTGATTTGTATATAAGTATTAAGCACTTCCTCTCCATTTATATGATTTAGTCATATGATTATTGTCTCTAGTGCATATATTTCATTTATTTCATACTATTCTACAATCATTTTTGTTATTTAATTAATAGAAAGTGTGGAAGTGATTTTTTTTTTCGTGTCTTATGAGAAAGCTTTTTGTATTTGTCACTGTAAATCATACAGCTATCAAGATGTTAAAAGCAAACAGCGTTTTTCAAATCTGTTTAGAAATGTAAATCAAGTTCTTTCGGAAAATAAGTTACTAGTCGTGTAGACTCCGTTATCAATAGAAATTAGAACCTGAATGATTAATTTCCAACTTACTCTCGGGAAACCATTAAGCCATGTCTTATATAATTTTAAGGTTTCAATTAGTGACTTATTCTATTCATTGCCTAACCTCAATAGAAATAGGTTACTATTTTTTTTCTTTTTAAACTATAGGCGTCTTGTGTAGTAGCGTAGTATTTGCTCGTTATTATTCATCAATAATAGTCAGTTTTTCTGCGCTATGTATGCTCCGTCTTAATGTTTTTTTCGTAGTGGTGAGATTTTCGATGTATACTTTTACATAACGAAATATTTTATATAGGAAAGGGTTCCGTTGGCGAATGTGAACTATGTCAGTTAATGGTTGCTCTGAGCAAAATGCAAGCTGGACAGAGCTATGGGTTTGTTTCGTTTTTAAATTTTTCTTCATTTTTTCTTTCTTTTTTTCTACTATCTAAGTTTATCTAGTCTGATTTTTCCATTTGCTCATTTTTTTCCACTTACCCATACGTCCATTTTTTTTCAGTTTGAAAATTTTAAAAAGCGGTCGATCCCAAATACTCTGCTGTGCCTGAAATTTCTCCTTTTCTAGTGTCTTAGTAAAGTTTTTGTTTTCTTTTTAAATTCTTAAAAAACACTTGTAAGGAGAGTAGGACAGTGTTGCGAGACTTCGCATCGTCATGTGCACTAATTTCAATTCTCCTCAAACAAGCCAAGCTTCTCATCCCTCCGGCGTTAGTGAGTTGTTAGCGATCTCATTTAGAATGATAAGCAATGACATTATAAGGATTGATCACCGCAAGTATATTTATCATATAAGACTTGTATTCAATCATTTCGACGATTTACAATGAAGTCGAATGCATTGTGTATCCCACAGTGAATAATCAACGATAAAGCTTTACCCTTTTTAGGCATATCGATTGTGGTCAAATGATTGTTTCAATTACTTTGTATAATATAGTTTTTTATATTGCTGTGAGCTGTCTACAGTTGTAAAATTATGGTTATTGTTGTTTAACATTTATTATTTCTTGTTACTTTTTAGTGCTTGTTTTTCTCTCAGTTGTGCCTAAGGTATATAACAACGATCTAGGCATTTTTTATACGTACATAGCATGAATTATTTCAAACCAAACCTTGAATATCCTAACATGTTTCAAGCATCAGGTTGATCAGCGTAGTACCTAATAAGTAAACGCTTCCAACACCAATTTACAATTCGTGTTAGTTTCATATGTAAGCAGATTCTAGTTGTACGCATTTTTTTCATTTAAGCTTTTCTCTTTCAGTTTCAAAAGTTCTTAGCATTTGTGTGTAGAAATGTTCGATATAATATTGTGTATGATACATTATATATCTTTTCATTATTAAATAGTAATAGATTTATTGCTAAACCAAAAATCGGCCATAGGTTAATACGCTGAGAAATTCTGTGTAATATAGCTTCTAGTTATTTGCAAAATATGAAAAATAATGGAGCAGATCTGAATTCTTTTTTGAAATTAGACCTGTAGTGGACAACGATGAGTTGAGGTGGCCAGCTGGTGATTGTCTGTCACATCTAGCATCAGTATACTCTTGTGTGCGTAATTGCACGGTTTCTCCACAAGTCGTGTGATATTTCGGAGTTTTCCTATGCGGACCTGACGGTGACTCGCACGGCCTGCTCCTCACTGGTTAACGATTCTTGCTATTCTGTAGTATTTTTTCTATTCTGTGTATATGAAAGCAGTTATTATACACGTGGTGAAACCATATTGAATTCAATGAGAAAATGTCGTCTGGCTCTTCATCAGGAACGTCTACATTGAAATTGTCTTTGCTTGATCTTGTACAGCCTAGCGGTCGATATCCTCCAGATACTGATGATTTCCTCCGAACGCTGAAAGCATGTCATAAGGTGGTGTTGCTATCATTTTTAGACTTAGCGAACTTTATTATTCAATTGCTTCAACTTAAATGGTATGTTTTTACAGAGCATTCCTTATTAACACCATTCTTTCTACTTTATAAGAATTTTTTTTTATTGTTTTATATCTAATGTTCCGATAAATCACAAGGTTATGCTAGAAGTGTAGTGTTGTGTAATTATAAAGGAAAGTTCTTCAATCCTTGGTAAGGTGAATAAAATACCGGGCATTCAAATTATAAGCTCTGAGGTATCGTCGTGAATTAGCGACTAGTTTGATTTATCAATATTATAAACTATCAAGTACCTAGTCTCCTATTTACTGTTGTCTCACTGCTACGAATTATGAGGAAATATTGGGCCATGTTAACCCCACGTAGCAGTGCCAGTCATTCTTTGTTCGTGATTCATCGATTTAGACCGTGGCAGTATGAATCAAAGTGGTTGGCTGTTGAATTCGTCACAAAGATTGAACTAAGTGGAAATTTGAGGTTCAAAGTTTAATTTAAACAGTATGATGTTAGTTTGTAAGGTTTTTTTATCACAATAATATTACATTTTCGCTACGAAAATTATATGACAGGTTGATGAGCGTAGTCGATAATAAGTGCAACGTATGAATTGAGTTTCATATGGTTTAGATGTGATGTGATGTGATGTTATTTCAGTTATAGTTAATTATGCATGAACATTTGCTTTTCCGACCTCATCCGACGAGTTCTGTTTCTCAAGACACTCTACACATGATGGGAATAATTTTAAACTATACATTCAATTGTATAAGATAGTCTGCAGAGTTTCATTGCTCGATCCTACCTAGTAATACTTTTGCTTATTTCTGTATGGTCTTAAAGCTTGTTGTATCAGATCACCCAAAAGCTAGTTCACAAACATGCTCCACGTTTATTTCTCTGCACTAAGGCAAAGTTGAAAAGTCGTCCAGGAAAACGTGGGAGGATGTCTTCTACAAAAAGCCGCTTATTTTCACCACAGTACATCGTTTTCTGTGCTTGTTATCATATTTATCGATAGGAGTATGTTTTTCACCGCATACTGTGTAACCTTGAAATAAAAAATTATCTCTGTTATACTGCAGTAGGATTAAGTTGCTAGTGCATTATATGACTTAGCTAAAAGTTACATACATATCAAACCGAAAAACATTGCCCTATTACAGCGGTAGAATAGTACTAAATGCTTCAAGGTAATGAAATGTGAGAGAAATGCTAACATTGTTATTCCAGTTGTACGAAACTCATTTTTATGATTTTTTTTAACGTTGCATAATATTGCATTTTTGGCTATAAAAGTTAGAACTTGGACTTCTTTCCTAGTTTTCTAGCTTTTGTAGCTTATTTTGTCTGTTATGCTAGATTTAAAGCATTTCGACTGCAAGTTAATAATGCTAATGCATCTAGAAACTTCTTCAAAAGACTTCTTTGCAACATACTAGGTTCTCGGGTCATTAATTGGTCATATGTTTAGGATCAAACGGATGCTATAGCTGGTCATACGCAAAAGGGTGTAGAATTTCTGGAAAGAATAGGGACATTTGCTAAGGAACGAGCTTTAATAGAAGAAGAGTATGCGGCGAAGTTGCGGTAAGTAAGAGAAATCTCTTGTCTTTGTTTTTATAATTAGGTCAAGTGAAATATCATTGTTTTAGAACATTAGCGAAAAAGTCTTTGGGTAGAAAGAAAGAAGATGAAGAGGCGACTAAAAATTATACTTACGTACGATCATTTGCTAACTTACTCAGCGAGCTTGAACTACTTGCGGGACAGCATGAGGTATGTGTTTGATTCTTTTTAAATGTATTGGATATTTATCTTTTTTTCCAATGTAGCACTAGTTAATACATTTAGTTAACATGCATTAGAAACAGTTCATACTATATCTGCTGGCGTTATAATGTCATATTTTGTTTTGTGAATTTTTCTCTTTGTTATTCTGTGGTAAATGCTCTCTTTTTTTATGTTTTATAGTTTTCAAAACCATGACACAGTAGAAAAAATTGTTTAAAGGTTGTGGGGGAAAGAATTCGAAAAGAAGTAGTTCCATATGTGGCAACCAGAGCTGGCTTACACCGTTCTCAACGGAAGCAGTGCCTTGCTGATTTACAAACAATTAATGCTAACCTAACTTGTGCTATGGAACATCTCTTCAAGGCTCAAAAGCACTACGGGTTTGTTTCCTTTATGTGTTATTCCGTTATATTTCTTATTTTGAAATACTGTATTCTTTTCTTTTAAGTAAAACTTTCAAAGAGGCCGAGGCAGCGTACCTGAAGTACGCAAAAGCTGATAAGAACATGGAAATCTCCCGTCTTGACTTAGACAAGGCTAAAAATAATGCGCAGGTGATACTTAGTATTGCAACGTTTCTTGATCTTTGTCATGTTTCAGTTTTAATGTCGAATTCGTTTGTAGATTAGAAGAAACATTAGTGAAGAAGCAAAAAACGCGTATGCTCACGCTCTCCAATCTGCTAATGATGCACAAAATGCTCACTATTCACAATTTTTGCCAGAAGCATTAACAAGAATGAGGGTTGGTTTGTTATTATGTATGTTATACATGCTATAACCATCCAACAAAGGCTTCTGCGATTTGTGGCTTTCATCAACAACTCATTTCCTGAATTTAAGAGGCATCAATATCGTTAACTCAAACAGTTTGTTGAGGACGAAAGTACAGCTACTTCATTATTTGTATTCTGATTTGTCATACCTCAACTATATTTGATCGACATTCTGTAGCCAAGACTTTTCCAAAATCAATATTTTCAATTCGTAGAATTTCATACGCTCTTCATTTATTACTCATCATAAACTGCTTACGACTGTCATAAATTCAGGCAATAGATCTGGAACGTATTAACGATACTAAAATTGCTATGGAACTTTGTATCGCTTCTGAAGCTGATGTTCGTCCTATCATAGGTGAATTTTTCTAGCTTCGCAAAATTTATTTCATTTGTTAGCACCAAATATAATAAACTGGTGCTTTATGGAGAGTTGCTGAATTTTTTTTTAATTACAGTCAACTTTGAAAATTAAATTTGACAGGGTTTCCTTCTTGTTTTTGTTCAGAAGCAATTTTTATCAGCCTGTCATATTGATTTTACTGTTAAGTTTCGGTACACTAATAATGGTTGGAGTTTTTCATGTAATATAAGTTTGATTTTAGCAAGATGTCATGAAGATATGAGGAAGGCAGTTGAACAAATTGATGCTGTGAAGGATACCGCAATGGTCGTTGAGCAATTCAAGTCTGTTCAGTACTTTTTTAATGCATAAATTCTTGTGCTTGCCTTAATTAGGGCATAACTACGTCATTTTTCCTGATTTATGTCTGCTGTTTACATATATATATTTATGCATGAGAAATTTCCAATGCAGTCTCATAAATGTTCTTATTTTCTTAATATTGAGTCTAACTACTAGGTTATGTTTGCAAAACTATAACTTTAAATCCTTTTTAGGACTGGATATTTGCAGCCACCACCTCTTCAGTTTGAAGATTTAGGTCGGCCAGACAGTTGTCTCACTAGTGGCAAAGGTATGGCTTTGTATGTCATAAAAATTCAAAGACATTTTGCTTTTGGATTTAACTGAAAGACGAGATTTTATTAATGAATTCACTGAATGTTCAGACTTGTCTCAAGTAGACACTACGTTGAAAAAAGGTGTATTAAGTGGAGGAAGGAAAGACGGCAAGGGAGTATCGCGCAAGCAATCAATGCATCAGAAGTTTTTTGGAGGCAGCGATAGGTATAAGGCGAGTAATTTGCCCTTTAATATTGTTTTTTTTTCGAGCTTTTAACGTAGCACTTTTTTGTCCTTGATTTCGAACTTTTCTTGTTTGAGAATTTTTTCCAGTTGATATTTCATATTTTAAATTTATTTTATTGTTATTAGGGAAGGCTAAGTATTTTTTGAGTGTTATTGTGATTATCCTTAGGACGGAAACGGTGATTATGGGCAACTTCCTCCACAGCAACGGATTCGTCGATTGCAGGCAAAGGTTGCGGATTTGGAAAAAGAGAAGGAGAAATGTCAACAAAGTAAAGAAGGGTTAATAAGAATGAAACAGGTTGGACAACGTTTGTATTAATTACGGTCATTTTTGAATTTCTCTCAATTTATCTCGTCGGTTGGCTGGTAGTATCATTGTTTTTATTGTATTTTTGAATGAAGTGTAATTTGTTGGTTAGAAAATTTGAATCTCACAGTTTAATTTCACTACTTATTATTTTAATATTATATTTTATAATAGTTTATCCAACTTAGGTAATCGCTGAATTCATTATTTTTGTAATTACTTGCATTGAAAACATTGATAAGCTGTCATTATTTCCATAAGAATGCTTAATTATTCTATTAGATAAACTTTGGCGTTGACTAATCCCTTGTATCGGGATGCGCCTACGCATTCGTGTATGAACAATATAGCACAATCCAAACTTTAATACTGTACTTGAATATGGAGGCAGTGAATGGTAAATTATGACTAAAAGTTGTCGCAGCCATGTATTTAGCGATTACGTATTGTTTTCGTAGTTAAGACAACAAATGTGTTTTCTTCAGGTGTACACGAACAATCCTAAAATGGGAAATGCAGCTGATTGTGAAACACAATTATGCCAGTATGAGAAAGAATTGAGTCTATCAACCAACAAATAAATAAGTTTCGACTTCTTCTGGATGATGCTCAACTTCAAAGTAATCAACCATTTGCTTAGTAGTTTTTTTTTCAATGTTGTGTGGCTGTGCTGTGACGAATAGTTTTGTATTTTATGTAGCTATGTAGGAGAGTGTGACCGCAAACCCTGCAAAGTACATTGTTTTCGAGGAGCAGATGTCAGTTGAGAAATATCATGAAGTAATCATCTTACCGAATGACTACTGCTTTCTAGATTTTTAATTTACTTTCTATCCGACTCTGCTCTGAATGTGAGATAATCCTCTTTGAACATTCATACTATTTAACAATTCCATTAGTTTTAGTTGGAAGCGATACTCCTCCGCTGGCTCGATCGGGTAGTGCTAGCAGTGGTGCTGCTCCAGCTCGCCCACTTCAACAGCAAACATCTCAACGTGGTAGTTATAGTGAAGAAAGCACAGTTAGCAATGACATTGGTAGCAATGTCAATTCAAACGGAGCTCATTTGCGTCGTGACGAGGTACTCATTTATGTTGATATCTTAATCTGTGTTTTCAAGATCGATTACATGAAATTTCTCTTTCTACTTGTATTTTCCTGTTCTACATCAAGAAACTTGTTTTTCTCTAAATTTACAAGAACTTTGTACCGAATTTCGCGGTAAGTTAAAAGTCAAAATATATACCTGACTTTAAACTCAAAGAAAGTATTCAAGAAGAAACGTACCTTAGAAGATCATTTGCTTAAGAAAAAAGGGGAGAAATAAACGGGTCGGTGGGAAAACTTTGTTGTGGAGCTGTTCTCCTTACAGCTTCCATTACGCTTTTCGATTAGTCCTCTTTGTCACACTCCTAGTCATAGCTAATAGTCGTTTTTAAACTAGAAATTGCATTTTATGTAAATCGTTCTGTTTTTAAGCAACGTTAAAATAAAACAATTTGAGACTGTAATAGGATGTTTTGTGGAGACTGTCTTTATTTGTTGAAATATTAGCATGTCAAGTTGTTTTTCTCTCTTGTTTTCATGTTCAATCGATTTGATTTTGTCTATCAATCATGAAAGGATATCGTAAGAGATGAACTTTTCACTCTAGAATTTAAATGATGTTATCGAATCGGAATCGATTTTGAAAACCTACTGGATATACTTATAATTTATATTTTTATTTTACAATAATCGTAATTGTATTATAATTTCACAATGATTGACAAATACACCGGAATCATAATTTAACAATTTGTAATATTTGCAACGTACTGCTATCTAATTTGAAATATTTTTGATTTTTGAAAATTTCTAACAATAAGTTTTTACATTATATTTGAATTTTTTCTACTGATACCAAGTAGGACGAGTAGTAGAACACGAAAGAATTCCTTTGTATTTTAAACACTATTAAAATCACACTTTTGGCAAAAAAAAAGGATCGCACCAAAGTAATTACTCACATTGTTATTTTAATAGGACAGAAATGAGTAATGGTTTGTAGTGAACGAGTGATATTCATAAGAAATGAGTGAATGCATATAAAAATTTGATTTGGTATTCTTTTTTTAAAACCAAGGGTCACACCAGAAGACGTTTTTTTTTGTTTATCAACAGTTTTTTAAAGATCTCTTTCTGCTTTGTTATTCTGTACGACACATGAATAAGAAATGCGTGTGGTATTCACGTGATATTAGAAGAAAAGTAGCGTCAGTGAGTTAGTAAAAAGTTAACGAATTTATCAGTATCATTGGTTTAATGTCTGTTGATTTCTATCATTTATTTTTCTACTGATCGTGATAAATATGACACGCTTATTTTTTATGTTTTGAAAGATACTGTCTTCTGAAGTCTAAGCATCGTTCTGGTCGCAGTATTTCGTCGGATTCTTTTTCAATGCAACGTACATCATAGAGTTCATATTTTTGTAGCATTTTAATCTGTCTTGTCTGTTTGTTCATGAAGCACTTAGTCTTTGTTAATAAAGTTTTTACTAATTTTTATGACAAACTAAATATTAGGCCTAAATATGTTATCTAAAGTATTAAAAATATTGATTGAAAGACGCCTAACGGTAATACCGATTGGGTTTATTCGAGGTAGAGAATGAGAACGTTGTCGTCATCAAGAGATGACTAGTTGGAAATAAACAAAAGCAACAGTTTTATTGGGTGAGATAGCGATTTTTTTGCTAGTTATTATGAAGGCCATGTATTTCTGATTACAATTAAAACATCTTCTAGAGAAATCGATGAAAGCAGTGTAGATTTTGGAAGAAAAAAGAAATTGTGGACAATAGAAGATGAATGGAATATAATAGAAACAAGGGCGCGTACTTAGTTGGATCAATGTGCAGAATAAATAAAACGGACGTAATCAAGAAATGAATTTAGACACATGTACTTAGGGCATTAAATAAATGACGGAACAAATTACACTTCAATAGATTTATTAGGGAATTTATATTTCAGGTATATGAGGAATGCGCTATGCCAGCACTTGGAACGGCAGTTGCGCAATTCCCATTTGAGGGTAGCACGGAGGGCACAATTGATATGAAAGAAGGAGAGGAGCTATTACTTATAGAAATGGACGAAGGAGATGGATGGACAAGAGTGCGACGGTAGATAATTAGTCTCTTTCAATTCTAAGGCATTTGGAACTAATTTCGGCTTCCTTCACTGCATTACACAAATTTTCTTTTGGAAGTATGTTGATGCTCCTGTCTAAAAAATCCTACTTATTGATGAATGATAATTCGAAAAGTAGTTCATTTGTTCGCAGCTCTTAATCATTATTATAAAAG
>KN716269.1:98877-112296 GCA_000816705.1 Dictyocaulus viviparus | reverse complement strand
TAGATAGATAGGCGGATGGATAAATAAAAATAGAGATTGCTCAGAGAACAGTTTCTAAAGCAGAGATGCATTGCTGGTGCACATACCATTCACCTGCTTCTTGCCTGTAAAATGGCGACGAGGGAAGGAAGTATGACTTATAAATGTTTCTGAATAAATTTAAAATGTCGAAATTATAACATAGATGTAGAACAGTTTTATTTTACAATTGCTTATGAGTATACTCTCACGTTGCTCTTGGTTTGTTCTTATAGATTTTCTATATCATTTTAATCGCCGGAATAGATACGCTCACAACGAGCTTAATCTCCTTGGCTGAATTCGATATTAATATTTTCCTCATGATTTGTTCAATCCAGAAATGTTAGCAGTGTATTTTTCTAAGAGTAATTTCTCAACTTGTAGGATTATCGTGATTGTGGGTGTATTGCAAATGAGAGTAATTAACTTGACTCTGCTAGAAGTCAAAAACTATTCCATACTTATGTTAAAAATTACACGAATGAGGTTAGAGGAAATGAAGGTCTTTTATATTCTATCATGAAGTTGTGTTATTCTCGAATACTGATTATGATTGAAAAACTTCCACTTCAACGAAGTACACGCGTATTTCTGTTGCTTCTAATGAATATTGCGTGTCAATCGAAGACGTTGGAAGTCTTTTAATTCTTTTAAAATCAGATATTCCATGTAATTTATTTTACCTGTAACTATCTTATTTTCATTCAGATAAAAAGCTTATACTTTAGTGTTTAGTACAAGCAAAATATAAGTTTTCAGTGAAAGAGCCGTACTAATGGATATAACTACTTTCCGGAGATTTCTCATACATACGTGATTGCTGTAGGAAGCGATTATCTATGTGCGAGAACTATATAAGACTCGCTCGCTAGGTTGAGCTCCAAATTGAGAGTCGAGTTAAAAATTCGACGACCTGTCATCTGCAGCTATGAGTGGTGAGTATCTGCCCTGAAACTCAATCCAATTTGTTTTCTTGACAACGACGTCGTGTTCGAGCTATGTCTAACTACTTTCGTCATATCCCTCTCGCTAATTCTCTTCTTAACTCGGTAAACAACTGTAAGTTGATAGAGCGCTGAAGACAATATTACCAATATTTATGCAAATTTTTTTCGACTAGTAATCAAGAAGGCATTGATTTTAGTTATCTTCTGTCTTGATAAATATTCTTGATTTATATCTAAAGTCGTTAAAATGAATTTTTCTGAGTAAAACGGCAAACTTTTGGTTATTTTGTTTCTACCTAAATAGCTGATCATTTAGGAGTTTTTTTTCTATATGTGAAAAGTATCATTAGTTTATCTAAGAATTTTAGCTCTTTTTCAAGAAATCAAATCACGTCAACAAGCGTTTATGAGAGCTTTTAACGCTGGTGATGCAAAAGGAGCCGCAGCTGTGTATGATCCGGACGGCTATTTCATGCCAAATGGACGCCATCCCGTCAAAGGACGTGCAGGCACTATTTAGAAAAAGATGTTAAAAATTTTAACATAACTGTGTGTGTAGTGTGTATGTGTCTTCCTTTTGAATTTCTTGACATATATCTCCCTTACCTATAGGTATTGAGGAATATTTCAAAGAGGATATGGCAGATGGGGTTCAGACTGCTCAGGTAATTTTTGGCAACTTTTTTCCTCGTTAAACGTCTAAATGATTTTCACATGCATAGGTGATAACTGAAGAAGTGAATGGGAGCGGTGATTGGGCGTTTGAGAGAGGCAGCTATCACCTGGATGGAACTCGCGGAAGAGAGAGTGGAGCATACCTTCAAGTTTGGAAGAAGGCAAGTTGTTTTTAGCGCTACGCTTAAAAAATGTAATGTTTTGAAAATTGGACATATGATATTTTGAAGAATATGTTTTTGCCGGTACATTAGAGATAAAATCCATACTTTTTTAATCTTTTCTCAGAAATTATATGTTAAAGTGTTTTTTATTTGAATTCCATAATAAAATCATAGGTTGATGGCGAATGGCTGATTCACAACGACTGTTTCAACGTAGTGAAAGCGGCTGGAAAATGAAATGGAAATTCATCATTCCATTCACATATAAGTGTCATTCAAGTTGATTGTAATGATAAATATTGACGATCTTCGTTGCTGTTGACATAAACAAAACGCGAAACACCATTGTTTAAGAAGTACTATTAAAGATAGTAGCAATAGATATAAGTGAAAAAAATTTTCAATTCTGTTTGTACTTGCAGAATTCAGTATGTCCTTTTTAACGATAAAATGAATTTCATGTATTGTAATAGTAACGACATAATAAGTTTCAGTTTAAATTTGTATAGATTTAAAAAGCGTCATATATGTTGAAACCGAAAAAAAAACGCACTTTTTTTCCGAAATTTTCTGTCGAAATTCTTCGGTAAGAAAAGACGTTCGCATAAATATCGATTGATATAACTCTTATATACTACATCCTCAAACAAATAAAACTTTAAAATCTCGACACTGATCTTTGCAATGACTCAACGCAGGGAATTTTAGTAACTGGTAACTTGGTCCTTTATGTATTTATAGTAGATCGAATCTGAATTGAGCATAAATATAGTAGTCCTACCATTTCATAGTAGTCCTTCAGCGTCAATCTGTGTGGCGTAATCTAAGATTTTCTAATAGCACAGAATTGCGTCATGATAAGATTATATCTCGTAGGTCCATGACATGCTGTGTTAGGTTCTCGTAATAACCCTCTTTGTACCCTCCCTGTATCAGTGTTGTTTAAACAAACTCATCAATACGTTATGCCACATCTTATCATTCTAAATGGGACTTCTGAAACGACTTTGCCCAATAAATTCCTTCTTTTTCATGGATTTTCTTAAACGAGCTTCTTCTATTGTTCTCTTCAATATGGATTTAGATTCTAAAAAAGATGTGACCATTACTTTTATGCGATTTTCATAATGTGGACACATTTTAATTAGTCATAAATTTCATAATTAAAAGTTTATTTGCATTGATTATTAGTACTCTTGATTGTAATATTAACTAGAATATAAAATTTCATTAGGAAACATATTTACATTATAATAATTGTTCCGTAAATATCACGACTGTTTGTTTGTTTGTTATCTTTCTTAGTTTTTTGTTTGATGAAAAAGAAACGAGAGCCGCATTATCAAAGCTTTATTACCACGTTTATTGATTTGTTTTGATCAACATAAAGGAAATTTTAATATGTGTTAACTTCCTCAATTATTTACATTGATAATAATGTAAACAGTTTTTTAAGTTTTTTTTTGTGTCGAAGCAAAAGTGAAACTTATGCCACAAATTAATAAGATGATGTTAGTTAAGGACATCCATCAGTAATAGAATTGAAAGGATACAGTAGAGGAGAAGCTGTAGATCACACAAATGAGATTTCAGATTCACTAATCATTATTAATTATTACAAATACTTCTTGATAGAAAATCTTATCAGAATGTAAACAGTTGTTCTGCAGCATGCAAGTTATTCAGCTAACCTGTAGAGTTTTCTATTGTTATTTAGATAGTTGGAATAATAAATAAATGTCAAAAAATTTAAACAGGTTTTAAAGCTTTAAAAGAATCTACATAGATTTTTTAACCTCTGCGTTTCATCTGGATAATAAAACTCCGATGATTATCTGCTCAAGTTGAACTGATGTGCCCACGGCAACTGAAGTCACCATCTTTTGACGTTGACTCATTTTATAGAAATCACATTGTGTATAAAATTTTTTCCATTTATTCGAGAGAATTCCACCTCATGCACCAAATGCTCAGGCTTTTTTTTTCACAAAGAGGTTGTGTGCTGGTATGTCACAGTGATTACTCATTTTTAAGTTAAGTTTTTTGAATAGTGAAGCTGCAATGATTGTCAAATTCTTGGAGATTTAATATTGGTGTTACATTCTTGTAAGCTTATCGTTCCAGATAGAACTTTTTATTGTTTTTCGCCACCAATGCTTTATAGCCATTGAAATAAGTTTCAATAATGATAATTCTCAGATGAAGATTTTTGAGTGTTGGAAGAATTAGAGGTGGAGGGTATTACGTGATATGAACACCATTGAATCTAAAACGCTATACAGCTCAGAGAGGAAAATGCTGAACCCATTTAGAATGTTTATAAGAGATTTTTTCTTTGTTCACCAGGTTAGCATGCAGTTTCTTTATCCTCCTTCTGTGTAGTACTAGTACTAGTACACAATGGAAATGTGAGGGGATCGAATAATGTCGCATCACAATGATCTCAGCTTCTGTGCACGACAAGGTGTCAGAATACTATAGAAAACACGTGCACATTATATTCGTTTTGCTTGAGTAATATAGAGGTATTACTGGCTTTAAAGGCACTAAAAATCACTTATTGATAGGGCAAAATAAATTTGAGGTAATTAAGGTAATTTAAGGTCAAAATGATGTCTCTACACTACAGATTATGTAATTTAAGAGTCGCCTGAACTGGAAGCAATTTTAAGAAGAAAGAAAGTTTTTTGGAATATTGCGTTTCAAAAAAATCTCTTGTAGTCTTTATTGAGTAGTACCTGGTTCCTCAATTTGCCGAATTTTCACGTGGAAACTACCTTAGTACACATCGTCAAATTCTTTTCTTTTCAGATTTGCTTAATAAGATGAAGCTCACTAAGATTTCTATGGTTTTCAATCAACTCCATAATCTTTCATATAGTTTTATAATACATCCTACTGTACGATCAGCTTTAAACGCAAAAAAAGGCGTTGTTGCTCTTGAGAGCACCGTTATCACCCACGGACTGCCGCATCCTCATAATTTAAGGTACTTTTTACTTTAAATCTTAGGATGTCACTTCATCCTAAGAGCTTAACCTTTAGTTTTTCACAATAAAGAGAAATAAGATGATGTTCGGGGTCAGTAAATTCCTGTTACGGGGTGTACCTACGCATTCGTGTTCGTTGTGATATCGTGAAGGTAAATGAATATGAGTTTGGTCTATACAGTGACTCGAGTTAGCCCTTTACCTATTTCATTATAAGTTTGATATTGATATACATAAACTTCAAGTAATGTTTTCACTATAGGTTTGTAAATAATAAGGCAAAATTCTTATCACAGAACCGCTAGATTACTCGAAGATGCTGTCCGTAGTACAGGAAGTGTGCCAGCTACCATAGCTTTAATGGATGGTCAAATTCATATTGGTCTGGATGATAATGAGTTAAGAAGAGTGGCAGAAACAGTTGATGCTGTCAAAGTTTCACGACGAGATATTGCTTACGCTATATGCAAAGTGAGTTAGACTATTACAGAAGAGTTTTTATGGAAGTGATTGCGTCATTCTGCAAATAACACGGTTTTTTCTTCATATGAGGTATTATGAGAGGGAAGAAATTTCAAATCGGATTTCCTAGCATGGTTATTCACTTTTTATTCCATCATTCGCTTGGAATTATAGTTTTTTTTTTTCGTTCTAAGACTTCTGTTCTTTTTTTCACCAATCAAAATATTGGACGAAATTCTTTTCAATATAATTAAGTAGTTGTGAAATTATTAGAACATTTCAAATCTGACACTTTTTCACTAGTTGAACATTTTCTATCTACATTTTGTTTTTAAGCATCTCCTCAGTATTAATGATTGTTGTCAATATCACGAACAAAAAACAGCGTTGAATAAATTGAGTTATTTCGAACATTTCAACTGATTCATCTCACTTTTATTTTATACAAAAAAAAAAAACTTTCTAAAATATGTATATTTTTTGGCTTGGTAGTAGACTCGCCTTATTCAGTTAAAAAGATATTGATTTTCATTCTTGTGCCTACTTTTTTCTCAATATTACTTTTTATGCTACTATAACACTTACGGTCCACAGCACCATTGCTTCTAGAAGCCTTTCTTGGCTGTACATCATGTCGTACATAGTTCGTTTTCAGCACTACAGCAGAATCTTTTTAAGCTGAGAAGAAGTTCAACAAATTCTTCTTCACGTATAGGAAAAGCTAAACGATAAATGGATTCTATACATTTATACGATAAAAGTCGCTATATGACAACATCCTCATCGTTTATAAGCACTGATGAGGGCATGTATTGACAACTTAAGAAGGCTATAGTAGAGGTTCCCTGGACTCCATGTAACATAAAACTAAATTTGCGATACCTCGAAATGGATTGATCGATGAGGTCACACAGTTAAGTAGGTTCAGTACGTTCTACATATTTACTGGAACGTATTTTCCTTATTATTCTTACTGAGATTCTACTTGGTGAAAGGATCATTTTTTTTCTATTTCTTAAAATAAATGTCAACCTCTTTCGTTGATCAATTATCTCATTGTATTCCATTCATGAATATTTTCATTATATTTGACTCATATTTCAGGGTGTAGTTGGAGGAACTACGGTTGCGGCGACGATCTATTTAGCAAATTTGGTTGGTATTCGAGTATTTGCCACTGGTGGAATTGGTGGAGTTCATAGAGAAGCTGAAAAAAGTAAAAAAGTCTATTGTCACCAGCTTCATCTTTTGTGATGAACAGACAAACAGTTTTAATCACTTATTTTACCATTCTATATTATTTTTTTTTCTTACAGCATTTGATATTTCTGCTGACTTATTGGAAATAGCAAATACACCAATAAGTGTGGTTTGTGCTGGTGTGAAAAGTATCCTAGACATTTCAAAAACTGTAGAATTTTTAGTAAGATTTTAATGTTTTGTTATATTATTTACTGGAGTGTGACGAAAAATTAGTAAAACATACCGGTTCAAGGATACTCACTCGATAAATTGCATTGTTTATGGAGAGGAAAATGTGTTTCCTGGTTTTTTCACAAGGAAATCTGATTCGAAAGGACAGTATAACACATTAGATTTAGCAGAAGTCGTCCAACACATTGGTAACAATCTCTTTAATGAGGAAAATTTTAAATATCAATTATTGACCGACTGTTTGAAGAAACCTCAAAAGCATTGGGCATGAAATCTGGTACTGTTCTTGCTTGTCCTATTCCGAAAGAGGTGGAAGGTGATGGTTGTGCTATTGAGGCTGCTGTACAAAAGGCACTTACTGAATCTAAGTATGATAAGTTACTTGATAAAAAATTTTTTCTAAAAGTTATTCTTTATATTCCATTGTTACTTCCAATATTCATTCTATTCTTTTTTATTCCTCGATCTTCACGCATGTTAAACCTTTTGATAACCAACGAGCTTTATGGATAGATTTAGATAGAAAGCTTTTGCAGAAATGTTATCAAAGTCTTACAATAGTAACCGAGGTAGAGTGCTAGTCTTTTTGATCTGCTTGTTTACAAGATAAGAAATACTATTGTCCGTTAGGTTGATTCTATGACAACAATAGAATGGGTAAGTTTACTTACTATTGGTAGATTTTCATACGTCAATTAATGCAGACAATGATTAAGCATTAGCTTTATAAGCATAAATAATTATTTATTTTCAGAGAAAGAAATATCCAATCCAAAGACATTACTCCATTTCTGCTGTCACGTGTGAATGAACTGACTTCTGGAAAATCAATGACGCTTAGTAGGTTTTAGAAATGAAAACAGCTTTCTAGATAGTTACCCATTAATATTTACAGATATTGCCCTTCTGGAAAACAACGCTCAGATAGCTGGTAACTTAGCAACATTACTGTCAAAATCAAAATCTCGAATTTTCCACTTGGAACGAAAAATCAACACAGAAACTGGTCAAAGAAAGCAACCAAAAATTGTAAGAGGATTGTTCATTCTGCGAGATTGTTCCTGGATTTTTCCTACCATGCAGCAAATTTAACTATTGTACAGGTAGTCATTGGAGCGACAATAGTCGATTTCGAGTCAGTCACTCAAGAAGAAGTAGAGGTGTGCATTAATCCTTAATTAGCATCATACTCAATTGATATTGAGAAATGACTTATACAGAAATCTTTTACTCGTGATTATTCATTTTTGGTTTATTTACAATTCGTAGTGGTTTGTGATAAAAATATCTTCACTTTTATGTCTCGTATTCACATTTATTTTTCGCCGCCAGCTCATCGCTGCTTACAAAGTTTTGACTCGTTACGTAGTCATTATTAATCCACAGCAACGATGTGTTTCGAAGGCCTATAAGCTCTTAGAATGTCACTCGCTAATCAATAAAATGCTTTGAGATTCAAATATAGCAATAAAAAAAGCCATGCCAATATTAAATTATCATGAAGTTATTTCATATGGAGGGTTGAGGCTCTTTCATGTGATTTGAATCACTGCTTTCTTTATCCACTTGTGGTGTTCTTTTTCATTGACACGAGCCCATGAATCCATTTTCAATCCATCAAAGCTTGTCATAAATTAATTATATATATATAAAGTATGTTTGAAAATGATTTTTCCATTTTTAGCAGTTGTATTTCCAAAAATATCACTGAAGCAATTCATAAAAACTGATTAGAATTTCACACGTGCTTCAAAGTGCGAGACTAATTCTGATCACAAAGAAAAGCTCGGAAAGTTCATAAAAAGGCATAAACACATTTTAGTTGATTTGCAGCTGCCTGATAGCTTTTTAAAGCGTAAATCTTTAATAACATTTTCTAATTTTTTAATCATTGAGGAATAGATGGAAGAAGCTGTTTGTAATGAAACGACCCTCATATTCATTTCGCTGTTGTTCGCAGCACGTTCTCGAATAGCTTGGCATTATTCCAATTAATTCGTGATCATATCTTCTTTGAAGCTTCATTTCTAGTTAGACGAATCAGCAACGACAGTAGTTGAATAAAAATTTCAATTGGAATATTTCTCAAGCGTTTTCCTAATATTTGTACCAGGACGTCAACGAAGAAGTTCCATGTTCGAGTTGTGGTTGCTATAGAACATATTCAAGCTTCATATTTGAATAAATCCTTAATTTCCTTAATGACAGAAAATTTATCACTAACATCCACTTTGACACTACCAACGTCCTTTTTCTTGAATTAAACCCTCCAAAACTGTCAAGCTTCAATCCTCGAAGCTTCTATTTTCTTAAAGATAAATAAAGATGACTAACCAAAAATAAAGCTTTAGGAGAGGTAAGAATGCGGAAAATTAGAATAAAATCAAGTTATTAATTTATTTGTTGTTTAATCTGCTCTATGATGATCTTAACTCAAAGTGAGGTATGGCAACGCGATACTATTTTACCGAAGCTATTTAAAATCGCCCTCGAAAACACTCTGCGAGAATTAAGATTGTACGATATGGAAGTGAAAATTGCTTTTTTTGGAGTCTTCAGATTACAAGCTAGGTTGGCAGTCTTTCCCTATTTTTCAATTTGTGCGGCGAGAAGAAAAAAAAATTGCTTTTGATGTGTTTGTTATGAAGGGTTATCCTTGCTGAGAAAAAGTTATATTTTTAAATGCTGTATAAACTTGGGAAAAAATTAAGACTGAAAAGAGCGCTAGAGCTTAGTAGGACATGTTGGTGAAGTGCTATGTTCATCTTCTTATCTTCACCTGACAATCATCAATGAAGAACAAGTAGTTTAAAGAAAAACTGGCGGCATCTAACACCTTTTTTTTTCGTGTGCACATATTGATAGAACAAAAAGAGATGACAGTATTCCAATTTTGCGATATTACAAAAAACCGAAAACTTCAAAAAAAATCAATAATTAATCAATATATGGTTGCTTATTGTCTTAGGTGGATTGGGTCGTACTTTGAGACACACAGAAGACAACGCGAGAAGTACATTACAGAAGTATTGTAGAGTAGTATTCATTCGACTATCGACTACTTCAACAATGATGAACAATTCCAGAGCAATGGAGGCACTTACGCAGGAAAGATTGTGCAGCGTTGTGGTGGTGTAGGAAGAAACCATGCTGACGCTCTAACACGGTGTGTTTCATTACTTAAAAGCTTCAATACTTTGACGTTGAGTCATTTTAATCCGCTAGTCTGTCTCGCTTTTTTTAAGATTGGGTTGTGACGTATCATTCATTTCTTGCATTGGAAACGATGATAATGGAGAGTATATGTTGAAAAAAAGTGCACATATTGTAAGTTGCTAAATAATGGTATTAATCTAAGTATATTTGTTTACAGTAAGAAAATAAATATTTGATGATTACAGTATCATTAAAATTACTCGTTCGTATTTTGAAAAAGATATGGAAAACTTCATTGAATGAAAGTCTAAGGGTGCTTTGTTCTGAATATGTATCTCTGGAGGAAAACCATCTGTGACGTCACTATAAATTCCATTATTCTTCTAGGTATCGGATATTGAAAGAAAATATTGAATCCAACGTATCAGAGAACAGGCGCTACAAACTGCATTGAGATCGATGGGATGTTTTTTTTTTTCCGAGAGTGAGATAATGAATTGAACTTATGTTGAAATTCCGTATATGTAGCAAATGCTTGTTACCTCCCTCGCCATTCCTCAATAAACCGCCATTCTTACAATATAATGGTGGCGGTCACCAGCTTTATCAAACCACTCTGATAGGATTGAGCCTTCCAACCTTAACTTACAACTCTTCTTCTATCGGCTTCTCCAATGAACGTCTTCTATCGATAATTCAATCAAAACTTCTCTATATCACTAACTTTGATTCTTCGGACAGTTGATTCTCCGACCAATCATACTCCTCTTTATTCACAGCCACACTTCCACACCACACTCTTCCTTCACATTCCTATTAGGAAAGTCTATCAATACTCTCACAAGCTCTGCTTCGTATCGCCATCCATAAAATAGTTTGTATTTCTATTCTATTTTCAATAAAAGTTTATTTATGCAAATTTATGATACATTACTAAACTTTGGAATAAACTTTACGGCCTCCGAGCCCGAGCCGATATACCCTATAGATTTCTGAATGAACATTTCTAGGACACAACGCGGATGTTAGTGGTAGAAAATGCTTTGACAGACGTCTATTTCTCAGTGAACGTTAGAGGTGAAGTACAATTTGGGATCAGCTCTGTTGGAGATATTACCAGCAAACTTACACCGGCAATTGTAAATTTTCTTCTCTGAACTCTTTGATAACCTTTACAATTGCTTTTCATGTGAAGATTACAAAATATGAAAAAGAAATTTCCACCGCTAACTACATATTGCTAGACGGAAACATTCCAACAGAAACAATTCGTAGGATTCTCGATTTATCAACATTTTACAAGACAAAAGGTGTGATAATATTCATTTTCACCTCGAATAATTCTGATATCATACTTTTTAATGCGTTGGTTCTCATTTTACCTCAATCGTAACAACGCGTTTTCAGTTTGGTTTGAACCGACCGATGTTTTCAAGATAAGGAAAATTTTTGACTGTGACGGAATAAATAATGTACAAGTGGTTTCTCCTAATATGAACGAGTTCCTTTGGATGGCGAAGCGCAGCGGACTTGAAATATCATGTAATCATGATTCTTTTCTTCTTATTTAAAAAAATTAATATTGTAAGATAATCTTTTCAGCACATATGCTTAGTTCAGCATGGCATTTATGTGAAATTGTTCTATCAAATCCACAAATTACGTATAATTTGGAGATGCTTATTGTTACACTATCTTCTAATGGTAGTGCAGTTATTTTGAGGTAAGAAACTGTAGGTAAACTTAAGATTGAAAACTTGTTGTGTGACATAATCCTTTGGGTTCTGATAGGATACACTTAGCTCTACATTAGGAGCATGTATATTATTCAATGCAGGAATCCGGACGGTACGCTTTCCGCGTCAAGTTTTCCAGCTCCAAATGTGGAACGCGTTGTTTCCGTCTCAGGTGCTGGAGACAGGTGTGCAATAATCGAAATTATCATTGCGAATTTTAAAAACCGTTCGTATGAAACGAATGTGAAATATTTCAGCTTCAATAGTGGCATACTTGCCGGTTTGGTGAATGGTTTACCACTTGAACGTTGTTTGAGGATTGGTAATCAGTGTGCTGCACTCACTCTCAAGTCTATTGATGCTGTTTCACCATTTATCACTCCTCAATTGATGTCTTTATAGAAATTTCTTAGCATGACATTTATATTTGCACTGTCATTCATTTAGAAGAGGACAAATAACGATCAAATGCCCTCTAAAAGGGATTATAGCACCAACGAGTATTTTTCATAGTAGAAAATTTTAGAATGAATCATCTTATTAGATTACATTTCTTTAAAAAGAGGTTAAGTTGTTTTTTTAATTAAGCTCAACCTACGTGCTAAATAATGGTATATTTTACAAACTGAATTTTATAAAGCAAATATCTCTGATTGCGTTTCTCGAATGAAAGTGACAATGCCGAGACGCATAACTATAACCGTCAGTCAGAAACAAATCATTAGGAAAATCCAGTCTAAGCTTATCACAAAGAGAAATATGCACTGATAATCAAGATAGAGCTGAATGAAATTCAGTCTCCAGTCACTACAATATATTCTATCGTTGAAATAAATAGCTTCATCGATTGGTTTATTGATCGCTTTTGGTCCGATAAATGATTCATTGTCGTATTTTCATTTAATATTGAAAGAATAGTAACTCACTGATCACAAATTTTATAAGAGTTAAGCTGACAAATATTTGTAACCAGGCCTATTCTAAGGCCTTATGAGCGAGCACAATTGATATGTGTTGTTATATTAGATTGTATAAAATCTCTAACTAATTTGTTCTTAGATCAATCATAGTCGACGATTTATAAACAAATAACAATCAATCACTTAGAAGTACTTCAAAAAGGTAAAGAATGAGAAGATTGTTCACTTTTATAACTCTCGTTATTGTGAGTCACACTCTACATGCTGTTGATTTTTGAGGGTATTCATAGACTTCACAGTCTACATTAACAGCTCTGTGACGTAAATGCGCGAACTCATTTCATCCAACATTGTCAACCTATCAACGTTCCCAGATAACAAATTTGTATAAATTAAGTGTATCGTTATATTTAATTTCACTAGCGAATTACCTAAGCTTGTTAGCAGAACAATCGACTAAAAAATGCCTGAATATTTATTGATGAATATGAAATAGGAGAAAGATTTTGAAGAATTCGTGAAAGATACATAAAGTATTACCATCTTTACTGGAAAAATATTAGAGTTCTTGAATTATAGGACAAACAAATAAAATTTTATCTTTCAATTCAATTCCCGAATTCAATTTGCTTTTTCAAGCTTTCTACACTTGTGATTGGTGAGCAGGTATCACATGTGGCATAAATAGTTAAATTGATAGCGGAAAGCCGTGCACTGCAAGTCTTCCCTCACACCGGTATACGGTATAGCTGGAGAAAAATCCGTCTCAGTAGCATCTCGACTAGACTAACACCAACCAACCATAAAGTGCAAAGTATAACAGTGAGATATAATAGCATTACGAGATTTTCATCTTACGGATATCGTGTACATAACAAAGAATGGATATATATATATATATATATACACATATA
>KN716269.1:79138-97887 GCA_000816705.1 Dictyocaulus viviparus | reverse complement strand
TATGTATATGTATATGTATATAAATAACGTGATAAGTTTTGACTTATATCAGTTCCTTTGGTGAGATACGCCTACGCATTTGTGCTCAACGTGATATCGTGGAGGAGGTTAAAGGCGAGCCTGATCTATCTAGTTACTTGAGTTGAACACTCTTCAACAACTTAGCGCTATTTATTTCACCCCAGACTCCTCTGGTATCAATTTAACGACCCCAGAAGTATGGCGGACTTGGTAGAGCTTAGGGGAGGCCGTCAACTGATCTGAGCCTACGTCTCACTGTGACATCTCCACCATTTCTATATATATATATATATATATATATATAATTAAAATTCGTCTTATGAAATCGTTTAAAAACAACGGGAGTTAGCAAATCGATTGCTTATTGATTTTAATTATGGTTTTTTAGAAAAAAAATCTGCTTCGGCATGGATTATATAGCTAGCAATATACAAAAATCAATAATCGTAATTAGTACAAAAGCCCTGTAATAACTCTGCTTATATTCCTGCTACTATTTTGACTTTTGAGGATACCACCTCGTGTGCTCCAGAAATGTGTAAACGATTGAGTCTTAGCAGGGAATCAACTTTCCATCTATTGCACTTCTTTCTCCGACTAACTTTTAGAATTATCAGAAAACTTTTATCAATGATAACATAACGCCGTGTAAACATTTTTGATGATATCAACCGGTTTCACTTTTATAAAAATTCTTCATCAATTAAATATTAAACTAATAACAATATAATAAAATCGATTAATTAAGTAATTAATTAATCCGGTCGGTTGGTTGATTGATTAGTGATTATATCATTTTTCTTTCAGAGAAACTGTATTCATAAAGTATCAAAAATCACCTAAAATCTCCTATTCGATTTTACTCACTGTTTGACTAGCTATGACAAATGAACTTAGAAATTTTCTTTTATTGTATGTTTAGTTTGATAAATTCAACCTTTGTTTACCTCATAACAATACTCAATATTAACTCAAAAATTGGTTGTGTTTGGTGAGGGAATACCCGTATGAAGCATAAAACTGAACCGATCCGAGAAAAAATGATTCGGTTTGTAAATACTATGAATGAATAGAAGAAACCAATTTTTTAAACAAATACTAACAGATCCATTATAATCTAAGAATATGAAAATTCAGCTTATACGTAAGATTTAAGTATTCTAAGCAAATTAAATTTAGAAATATCTAATCAAAGATTAAGTAATATAGATGATTGCTTTACTAACCTACATTGTCACTTGAGACTTATGATGAGGAAACAAATTTAATTAGTTCGATTCATGAGAACAACATATTCTGAGTCTTCACAGTTCATCTTCAAGCCGTCTAACTGGTTAATGACGTGCTCATATATTAAACTGCAGGAACATTTAGCAGCTGCATTGTTCTTCACAGTAGGACATATCCGGTTGATTACACGTAATCATCTAACGGTAAAGGTGCCGCAAATCCGTAAAAAGTAGGATAATCCTCGCTTCAATTGAAAAGATCACTAGTTAGCAACATAGATCGATTCTCATCGTCTTCTAGCATTCTATCCGCTTGCACTTGTTCGAAAAACGTAACAAATCTAATTATAGTAACAACACTGCCGGAGGGCAATGGGCTTAGATAAGGACTTAATACGCCTGAAAACTATGATATCTAGTTAAAAAAGTTGTGTTGCTATAATAAGGCTGCACTGAAATTTTTTTTATTCACTGGAATGGAGAAGGAGTTACTTAGCTGATAGGAAGTTATTGTAGGAAATTTTTACTTCATTGATGGTTTTGCGGTTAAGAAGGTCTCATTATCACCACTATATCCAAATATCAACTGCATACAAATCCATACATAGACTCAATTCACTATATTAGTTAATAACTATCAAAATCATCAATCTTGTATCGATTAGGAAGTTAGTACAAAATTTTTATGCATGCAATTTAACGTAATTCGTATGTGATTATGAAAAATCCGATAAGAACAATGACGATTACAGGTCGAACGATTCATTGCTATTATTCCTCACTTATAAGGTATTTGTCTTTATTTAAATACGCAATTTGGTTGCCGGAACGCTGAGCAGTAGTTGCGCAATGCTGTTAGATTTTGACGACGTCAAAACCGCGCGGTGAGAGTCAAACGGAAGGATAAACAACTGCGACCGCGTTCACACATTCTTCACCACATTTAGTACCTATTGTGTTTGTTTAGTTAGATAGGACGAATACTGAAAGAAATCTATTCCGTTCTAAAACGATTACGATCAGAATGTGAAGGAGATTAGTCCAGCTATTACTTTACATCGTTGACTTAAATCAGTAAGGAATCATTCCAAAGCTTAGTTCCTATGTTTATTGAATATTCAAAGAAAAAAAAAAGTACTTGACAAACATAATAGATAGCATGCTATGACAAAATCAATGATATGTGTATGAAAAATCAGTTCGAAAATATCTAAGCAAAAAACTTCCTGTGAAAATTTTCACTGATAGTTAAATAATGACACTTGATGGATCTACTGAAAATAGACGTGAAAAACCCAGAGCATCAATTATACTTTTACAGTGTTGAATTCGAAAAAAAAAAATCAATAGGAAAAATGAAAATGTCTGATTTCGAATGAAGTCGAAGAATTGAGCCTATAATTATGATCTAGCAAAGATTAGACTCAGATGAGAAATGCTCAGCGTGTATATTAGTTGTATTTAATATTAAAAAAAAGAACTTTATGAAAAATAATGAATACGGTAGCTAGGAGGACATGGTCGTCACTTAGCTACATCACCGTGACTTCACAGTTGCCCACAATATGATGGATTTTGGGGCGTATAATCTGACGTATATCCGTATTGATGATAGTAGTTAGGAGGTGTAGTATAGAAATTGTTGTAGATAGAATAATTGGTAGTGGGAAGCGGATACGCCCAAGCTAAAAATATTCAACTCGTCTTTTCATCAAATCATCACTAGCATAAAAGCATTATATTCTTTTTTTCTTTCTTCTTCAAAACATACCTGCAGATGTTTGAGGTGAACCACAGGGAAACTTGTTCTCGACATATTTTTGCTCTTCTTTTTCTAATTTTGAGTTCATACCACAAACTGCGAGATACTTTGATTCGTTGCTATGATCAAATTCGGCAGTTCCAGGAATAGTAATAGTGTTAAGTAATTTCAAATCGGACACTTTTGGTTCGGGTGGTGGACTTTCATTTGAGGACGATCTAGAAAGAAATAGAAATACACCAAGCTCTTGAACGTTAAGCTACTTGAAAGATAACACTTTAATCAAAAATTTTTCATATGTACCCAGAAGTTCCTCGCTGGCTAATCTGCGATTGATGTGTCTTTTTTAATTGTCGATCCTTTGCTCGCCTGTTTTTAAACCATACCTGGATAGAAGTGCTCAGGATATAAATACATCACGAAAATTACAATGAATACAATAAATATGATTACAATTGGAATGCTTCAAGAGTAAGCACTAAATATATGGGAGTGATTGTCGGCCTAACCACTAACAAAAGTTGAAAGTTTTCAGTTGAGTTCAAAATCATAATGAAACATCTAAGCAATAAATCCAGTATTCAACCTTTATTCCGAATATTCTTACCTGTACTCTGGCCTCTTGTAAATTAATTGCTCTAGCTACCTCTTCTCTCTTATACAGATCTGGATAATGAGTTTCTCTGAAGACACGCTCCAAATGTTCTAACTGTATACGATTGAATGATGTTCTCTCACGTCTGCCGTTACGACGTGCACCGTCACTGAAAAAATATTGTTAGAAAATAAAAAAAAATCATTCTCTTTTGTATTATATAAAGATGAGTTTACTAGTATCTTTATGTTTACGCTATTTTCAAAAAGTAGCGCTGTAATGAAAAGGCACGACATGCAAACAATGCTGATTCTTCGGCAACATATTTTTAACATATTCATATATTCATTCACTTATTTGTACACGTTTCTCACCCAGAGACGTTAGGACTAGCGACGTGTCGTGACGATGTCGTGGCTGCTGAATTGCCAATTGAATTTGGAAAAACGAATGGAGAGTACTGCAGTGTTGTTTGAGGTACAAATGAAGGAAAGGGGCTGTAAGTAGGGAACGGTGTGCTCGGTATCATTCCTAAAACAGCATTGACTCTAGGGAGTCTCAGACGTCTAGAAGCCCTTCGTAATGCACATATAAGAGATAAAGGTTAATCCGATGATATTAAAACTACGAAGAATAAAATCCAGTTCAAATCAGAGCATGAATTACTGACATTCTGGATAGATGTGGTGCACAACGATTGTTATATTGATCCATTTCGTTCATTCACTTTATAAGAAGATAGAATGAGAGGTAGAAAAACATAAAATATGTTTTAAACAGAAAAAAGCTTCGGAATTGAATGATATTTCACTATCTGGTAATCCGAGGAAGACAATTGAAGAGCTTTCAGTTGATTAACACACCACAATATAAATGTCAGCGAGATAAGTGAGATTTTCAGTTGCTGTATTCATGAATAGACTAAAGGAAATGTTGAATATGCGATGAGCAATTTCAATTAGCAGATAAGCTAGAAAGGAAAATCACTTGTTTTTCAGAAGGATACAGTAGTTTGGAGTATTGCGAAGCATGCCAATGAAGGCGGATCCTAGAGGAGGTTGTCACGCCCATTCATCGCAATCAGTACGGTAGCCCATGGATTTCTATTGTTAAAAACTAGAAAAGTTTCGAAAATTTTCTTCACATTTTCTCTTTCAAAAGCATACTTTTTAAATCACAGAAATCTGCTTTTTTAAATATCATGAGATCCAATTGATAAATATTATTAAAAAGAATTATTTGAACAATTAAAATATGACAACAGCCTAGTTCTCTTTCAATATTTTATAAAGCGGCGCTAAATGCGCTTTGAGTTCTTATGCGATTATATGCTGAATCAGCATAAAAGGTGATATCATAAAATCAGGAGATTATTGATAGGAGAATTTATTATGCTCCAGAAATTATCCGTAATTCAAGAATGATGTGACATTTTGTACCAGAATAGCGTCACATAAGAAAATATAATCTGTTTCCAGAATATTTACAGGATATGAAAAAAATTAGATCAAGTTATACCTGCTACATGAAATTTTGTTCTTGAAATAAGTCAATTACAGATTTCGTTTTCTTCTAGAAATCATAATTATGACGTTTATTACGTCTATTTAGTAAACAAGCATATTCTATTTGAAATTTTCCTAAAATATTAGCTTAGATATGCAGATCTGGGAGAAATTGAGGTTTAATAATACTCGAATGGAATGTATCTTTAGGATAGTTTCCCTACTTTGCTTATTACTGTCAATCAAAATAGAGCCTATTCATTTGTTCTCATAGTCGTGCAGAATCAAATTATGCAAAATGAGCTCCATTACATGATATAATAAAAGAAATTACTTAAACAACAGATTGCCAAATGATATGTTGCAAGAAATTCATACGAAATCACATCATGATGTAGTTAAAGTAAAACGATTTGACAATATACATCAAGTTGAATGAATTGCTAGGATGCCTCATGGCATACGAATGTTGAATAAAAGTCATCTACATAGGTGTTAATCCATATGAAATGAAGCACTTCAAGAATGTGAGGCGAACTATGCAGCTCTGTCACAACAGAGGATAAACATTGATGTAAGGCTCTACATTGCGTCATCATTGCTTAGCAGATCCGGCCTATGTGGAATTCAGTTGTGCAACAACGGAAATGACACATGCATAAGTTGTATCCGGTTGACTCCAGTATTTCATGTACTGATATAATCATAAATTGTTTATTGGTACTCAGCAGATGCCTCATTTATTTACCGTATTCAGGTGGTGTAGATAACAATCAGCCGTCTGGACTAATCCTTCTCTTACCGGTTTGCCGACTAATAGGCGAACGTCGAGCGAAAAAACAAATCCCTCTCACCTGTCTTTATATAATGGCCAGGCTTGCAAGAGGAAAAATCCATTTTCCACATATCTTTGTATAATTCACGATTTTAATTTCTATTTATAGTATAGAAGAGTTGACTAGTATATGAAAAAAGAACTAGTCAAGAAAATCAAAGATGATATGAGGTAGTATTGTTTTCAATGATCGCTTTATTAACAGGGATGCGCACGTGAGGTTTGCCAAGAGGATCTAAGCAAGTGGCGGTTGATCAAAGAAACACTTGATCCAGCTGAGAATCGCCTCTGGGATATCGCTCATACTTTGCAAATAATGCTAACGCACTTTTGCTTTTAATGTACATGAAAATGATGAAGAATTCAATCGCCTTACAAATAACTAGCATACAATCGAAATTTGTATTTCTCACATATTCCCAGCATCTCATTTCTTCATGCCACGTTCTATTTCGGTCACATCAAAGTCTAGGCTTCTTTCATGATGGTTACGTATGCTACTTGATGACAAGTACTCCAAATCAAGAACGCATTCGCTGCGGGAGATTCGTCACTTCCACTAAGGTCACTTACCTCTCTATACTGTCGTCCAAGATTTCTCACATTACAAACGATCTGATAATGCTAATAATAAAAAATTTTTGTCACCTGATTATTTTTCTTAGAAAATCAGCACTAGATGCTAAGAGTGAAGCCCTATATTAAATACATGTGGATATATGGATTAAAACGCTGGGCAATAAAGAATGCGTTCACTTCCTCAAATTTATCAGCACTCAACTCGTGCTCAATCTATATGAGCTTGTCGTTAGATTCCTATCTACGCCTCAAAATTTACCACTACAAATCTTGAACTTTCTTTGACAGAAAATCTTTCATATACCAGAGCATATTCCGGAAAAACATAAATATAGTTCATTTGCATAATTATAAGCACTGTTTTAAGCATTATATTTTCAATCAATCCCTTCCTTTTCTAGTAATATCCTAAGTAGTCAGTTAAATTTACAACATAGTTCATTGTGGAAAGAGATTCATATGAATTTTACAGTAAACTGATACTTTTGGTTTCCATTCTCATGACTGTCTATTGTGCCAATCAAAGAAAACAATACGCCATTGTATTTTATGTGCATTTCGCCTTCGGAAGATAGCCATCAGGGCCTGTCTCAGCCTTGTCATATACCTGTGATAAACTTCTTCTTTTTAATTGCCTCTCACCACTATTTTGCTATTCAAAGACATTTTCATCAATTTCCGATATACTTCTTAATGTTTATCTAATGATCTATTGAAAAATTATTAGGTGTATTCATCGCAGAGCTTATAGAGCTGTCAGAAATCAGGTGGGAATACTGTGAACCTATGATTCATAACCAGATGAAGCCGTAGTTGTAAATAGTAGACCATGAAGCTCTTTTCATTATTGCACCTGTCCAATGTGATCGAACCGCAAACTGACACTAAGCCGAAAATGGCACCCTGATGATGACCTCGACTTGATAGGAGTGCCATCATCACATATAAAAAAATAAGATTCATTAATTTGTCTCATCGTTACGTTCTTTCACTGAATTGTATATCGTAGTCATTCTACGAGCTATGAAAGTCCAATGATCGGTTTTCTGACTATATATGAAAGTAAAAATTGTTAACGCGAATCTGTTAATAGTAAATATTACGGTCGTTTTGAATACCAGCTGCAACTTTTTCAGCCGTGGCAAGTAATCTATAGCGTAATCGTCATCACAACTATATTCTATTTAAAATAATATTGTTAACCATAGTAATATTTTTATTCACATTATTATTATCATTTCACGGTCTTTTTCCAGACCTGCCAAACCCACCATCCGTTCGGGTTTAGTAAATTGGTACCCGGAAAATCTGGGTTAGCAAATAAACAGCACTGTATTGGTAAAATGTCGTCAACTTAAGTCATTATGTAGATTATCTATTTACCTCTATGATATCACGTTGTACACGAATGGGTAGGCGCGCCCGCAGCAGAGATTGATCAACACCAATGCTTATCTTATCTCCTTCCACTTTTTCTTCTTCTTGCTCTTATTATTATTATTAATATTATTATAATTATTATTATCAATGTTATTAATATCAAAAACGACTTTAAGAAATTATATTTTAATTATATCAATACGAGCCTCATATGTTAGCTTTTCATAAGAGTTCAAACGATATCTTCACGTCGTTGCGTTGATGAGAGTTGGTTCAGTTCAAATAGTAAAAGAATATGGTTTCCTTAAGTCTAATAATTAATCCGAAAGATTAGAAAAATAGAATTGTAAGACTAGTAATCAGATGTATAAATTTAATGCAAAAACTCGACAATGACGTCATTTTTAAGTCAATGATATTTAATGTTTTAGTGTTGTCACACAGCTTTCAACCAATGATAATTATTGCACTTTTATCCTCAACTTATCCTCTAACATGAATAGGTGAATTTTTAAAAATTATCCATTTTTTTTTATAGTGGATATGTTATTAATGGGTTCATTGTTGTTCACGGTGAAATAGAACGTTTATCAAAATGTTATAAATTAAATTTTGTACATTTTGTCTTAAAGTGAAAATTTTTTGTATTTTAATCGATTTGTATTTCCTCCCGAGTATCTCTTTTTTTTGTAAAACATCAATCGCGGTTTTCTAAAAATCAGTTAATTTGAAGCTGACTTTCATTTTTAGGTAACGTATTTTTAATTAGGCAGAAGTTTTCCGAAGTACTATTTTCTGCTTCTGAAGTATCATTTGTGAGTTCTGACCTGAGTTTGATACTGCACATTTTTACAAAAAATCAATAAAAATTATATCCAATGAAACTGTATGGAACTGAAACCTATGGCTGTTTATCATCTGAAATGCAACTTCATCACTGTTCAAGCGCTTTCAATGTGTTGCTTACATAATTTTATTATTCACAAAGCCATATTGATTAGTATAGCTTGATCTTGAAATATTCAGTAAATTTCATTATGAGGCTAGATTTTGAATAAGAAATTGTGATACTCAACGAGTGCTAAACAATGAGCTACCTCCAAATTCTTACTGTTATCTAAAATTACTTCATTAACAATGATAGCAATAGTTCTAATCACTGTTGAACCTCGCATAATAAAGCTATAGGTAAACGAAATGCTAATTTTGTAAGGACCTGATAAGACATAAATATTTTCTAAGGAATATTCAAACACTTGAAATGGTCGCATATGATGACAACAAAAGAAAACACTAACCTAACTTTTATATCAGAAATAAAATTTTGAGGAAAACAAAATGAGATAATTAAGGTGCAACCATGGTACTACCTCTTTGAAAAGTCTCAAGACCGTTGTATTTGATCTTCTGTTTCAAAACAAAATATGCTTTTAGATAGAAATATTGCTGAGTTATTAACTACAGTGACTAACTTATTCAAAAGCCTTAACTGTAAGAATGTTTGTACTTAAATGTAGATCAAACTACAAATAGAAAACAAAATTTGCAGTATATTTTTTCTTTTAATTAAGAATTCCGTCTGCCGAAAATGCTGAATTATTGCAAAACGACTTTTTTAAAAATGTGATGAGGCATTCACCACTGGAGTGTAGCGCAGGAGGTAACACAGTGTTGTGCGGACGGCGAATTACGTTCATTCTAAGTTTATCATGTTAAAAAGAGACCTGAAAAGACAAGCAGAACTGACTTGGTAAAGTTCGGTCTGGTAAACTCATTGTGTAGAGCGAAATAGAAATCGGTCACCTCCATGATATCAAGTTGAAGACGTATTCAATCCACAGTTATTGATTAACACCTGCGATTATCTTTTCTGTCAGGACGAAGCTCTTCAAATCAATAAAAGAACTCACTTGGCACTAGTACTGTTTAGTGTTAAACATAATTGACGGTTTTAACGAATTATAATAGTTTAATTCACTTAAAATAAAGCTGTTATGTTCCGCATAAGTCAATGTCAATGTACTACTAAGGTTAAAAATCATGATGTGATTACATTTATCACTCATCTGCAACTATTTTCCTTATTTCATAGAGTCATATAAAGTGACAGTGTGTAAGGAACTTGACTGAGGCTAGTTGAGATTTCCTAGATCGATGACATTTGGAATAAAATGTCTTATGTGCAAAGAGTCTCACTTTCCGAGGGATTACGAAAATTACGAAATGTATTCATTTATAATAGTAATTGATAAAAATATTTTATGCTAATGTAGTCAAGTCTGGGAGTAAAATTATGTTCGAAATCACGGAATTTTAAGTAATTACGTTGTGTATAGGAACATTTAACGTTTCTGGGAAACAGTATGTCGATACTCATTGAACTAACTTAACTCGTAATGGGATTTATATTTGATGAGTTCGGCTTCATAGTTGATGAGTTAGTTGAGAGTCCAAGAAAACGGTTGAACGTTTCGTTCTGCTGCAATGTTGTATCAACTTTTTCCATTTAATCACTTCAATAAGAAATAGAGAAATGAATTGTAATTCTATGAAGGAATAGTAAACTGTGATCGTTCCTCAAAAACTATTCTACTTACTTAGTGCTGCTTTTACGTGGACAGAGTTAACATAGAGTCGATTATTAACCATGATTTTGTTCCAATAATTATTTTTAAAATGGCGTTCAAAGTATTTTGATGCTACAAGGAATATTACCTTTCGCTTTTGACTTAGTAAAGGCTCATACTTAATCAAAGGACAATGGATTGATGTTCTGTTATTCCTAGTGATTAATTCATATTCAAATTCTAATATTTATCACCACGAGACCTACTCGTTTGACCCCGAAAACTCCACGATAGAAAAATTTATGAAGTGAAATCCGTGTATATTTTGAAGTTGAACAGCTGAAATTTACATAACTTTTTTTCTTATCTTTTTCTATAACACAAATTTAAAATGAGAGCTCTGAGTTTAGAAAAAATGATGACGTCGATTCTATGAATAATGAAGTTATTTTATCAGTGGGTTCTGAGTATCATTTGGATAAGAAATAAGAAATCAAACTTATATGTGATTTCGGCATAAACCGCTGAAAAATCTTCACAAACAGGAAGTGATTCCTCAATTCTCTAAAACTTATTGATTAAAAATATTCCTCTTGTTAGTTTTAACCACTAAGTTATTGAAGCTGTAGTGACGACGTCATGTTGATTTGCATCGCGCCTCCTTGAAGTGCTTCAATTCCAAATGAAAACAATTTGTACTACCAAAACGTTGAAAAAAATATTTTACCATTGTTTCTCAATGTGTAAACGACTCAAAATCATGCAAATTTCACTAGTCAATTGATGTTGGAGTTAAAGATACTGCTCCTTTCGCTTTTGAAAGTCGATCAGATAAGCTTTGGCGTTGTTTGATCCGTTATCGCGGGATGCGCCAATGCATTCGTGTTCAACGTGATATCATGGAGGTGGTTGAATGCGAGCCTCGTGTGTACAATGACTTGAGTTGACCACTCTTCACCAAGTCAGTACCAATTATCTTACCCAGATTTCTCTGCTACCAATTTACCGACCACGGAGGGAAGGCGGACTTGGTAGGTCTGGGGGATAGCCACGAAAATATTCGGGCCTGCGTGTCACCGTGGTAGCTCCACCAATGACTGCGCCTCCGCGACCCATTTTAAAACTGATAAACTTTTGTGTACAGATATTTGCAGGTTTTTTTACATTCTATCTGAAGAATTTAATAAGAAGAGCAACCGCTTAATAGTCTAAGTGTGCTTCTCAATTCAATAAATCAGCTGAGTAAAAAGCAATTTTACTAAATAAACAGTGCTAGTGCTTAAATATATATAGCAGCATGAAAGAGGAACAGCAGTGGAATGCGATTCTTCGTACATCAGAATTTATAAAAAAGTGCTAATGAATTTGTCATATGAGCATATAAGAAGCAGCTATTTGAAACTAAAAGCAAAAAAAAATGAAATTCTTCATAACAATGACACGTTATTTACTAATATTTCCGCCGTTTTCAATTAAAAGTGAAAAGGATAAACACCTAATGGCGTAAACAAAGTTAATCAACTTCGAAAAAAAAATAACTTATTAAATAGGAAAAAGCTTAAGTGCAATCACAAAGTACCATTAGTGCTAGCGAAGAAATACGGGTTAGATGGATACTGTTGTGAGTAAGGCGATTGATAGGGATATGGTGAATAGGTGGTATCTAATGGATAGTATGAGGTTGGATAGACCGGATATGTGTTGTACACGGCTGGACTTGTTAAAGATACTGAAAGCGGAACATTCGTTGTCGGTGTCAAACTTTGCACCTGAAAATTTAAGGAACGACTAAAATAGATCATTATTTTTATATTTTTCTATTGAAAAAACAAAGAAATACAATTCGATGTGCATATGTAAAATGCTGACACTTGGACCATGGAGCAAAAATGTAAATATCGAACCGTAGTTGAATTATCGCTGCTCCAAGACGTATCGCCTATTCCACTGCTAACACTGGCCGGTGTTTGAGGACTGCCCGTTTTCTCCTCTGGAGTGGTTGGTTTATGAGGTGATCTGTAATGAAAAATGGAATAAGTATGATAATAAATGAAAAACAAAGCCAGTTCAAATAAACTATTGAAACCAACCCTGATTCTGGTTCGCTATTCTGAGGAACGTAAGAAGACTCTTCCTTTAAAGCGGATGAAATCGTTGTTGCTATAATGGTATCACAGTTTAGAAACGAATCGGTATTTTTTAAGCCATTTAAAAAGAAAAATTATATAGGAAAATATTGGAATGATACCTGATGCATCTTTTCTATCACATTTCGGCTTTTGTTTCTCCTGTTGTCTATGTTTTGCTCGCCTGTTTTTGAACCAGACCTATGACAATTAAAACAAACATTTTAATTAACAGAGTAATTTAATTTTGTGGGCGTTCACTCAACCTGAATTCGACTCTCCTGCAGTTGAATTTGCTCGGCTACTTTCTCCCTGGTGAACACGTCTGGATATTGAGTTGCTTCAAACAATGTTTCAAGAACTTCTAATTGTTGACGATTGAATGTTGTTCGTTCACGACGATTTTTTCGAGGAACCATTGCTATAAGAGGGAATAAAATGATACAACAACCTAAATTCATAGTACTCATTAAACGATACGGATTTTAAAACGAAATTATTTGTTTTATTTACTTTTTCGGATTATTTCTTCCATATGCGCATCATATGGTAGTAATCGTTAGACGTTTGGAATAAAATACACATATCTGAGCAAAACAAACACTTCAACGTAGTCAATGTTTTATTTTTTACTTATAAAATTTTAGTAGCAATTCAAATTATAAGCATTTAAATTTGAATAAAGAAAAAATACTTGAAATAGAAATGAAGTATGTTGAATGAAAATAAAAAGAAACGAAATAAACATACTTGCATTATAACCACTTGTTGGAAACATTGTCATCGTTGGAACAGTTGTCATGGAATAAGTGAATGGTTGTGATGATGTCGTAGACGATTGACATGGAATATGAGCATAAGCAAAAGCTGCTGCTGCACTGTTCATATTGTAGGCCATTTCTTAACGAACTCAACGAACTCAACGAACTTAATAAAATGAAATTGTTTTTTTACGTATTGAAAAAACTGTGAAGAGACGACGAAAAGCTTAGTACGAAAATTTTGTATAGACGAAATGATTATTTACTTTAAAATGACACAGACAACGTTAATGAAATCGGCTTACATAGCAATCTAAGTTGAACGATGCTAAGCTTACAATAAAATAAACATAATGTATTTGAAATATTAGAATATATTAGTAAATGATTTGCAGTAGTACATCATATTAAATCAGGTAGTATTATAGGGTTTTAAATAAATTATAGACGACTAAATAAATACACTTTGATGTTAGAGTACAGCCAATGTGTTACCGTAATAGTGATATGATTACAAAGCGGCTTAGTGTCTCACTAGCGCCCCTATAGAATAACACTACTGATAGGAGAGCGTGCAATTCCATTTGCTTCCAAATCAAATCAGATAATCAATTAATTTACGGTAGATATGATATGCTTCGATTTTTCACTCGAAAAAAAAAAATTCAACACAATCAACAAACGAATGTGAATTCGATGCTTTAACTGAGCTTCAAAACGAGAAAAAAAAAACAACAACAACAAACAATCATCGTTTAGTGGACAGTAACCTTAGTAGATTCAGAAGTATTTTATTGATTACAAAACATCAACTATCAAAAATACATCTTCAGAAGTTTTCTTCAGGAAAAAAAACAACAAATAATTGGTATCGAAATGTAAAAAATTAAAAGACTTAAGACAACAAATAACTTCATAAAATTGCAACAACCAATAGCAGCAATTGGTTGATACCGTAAATAAATGATGAATTATTAACAACTGATATCATTCTATTCAGCTTGAAAACTTATTCAGCTTTAACGTATTTCTGTTGATCTACAACATAATCTGTTTTCGTTTTATTTTTCCATAATAGGCTTTTTCTAACTTTCGTTTATCAACAATAAAGCTCAAAAGCTCAAAACATTCATATCATTAACTACTATAGGAAAAATGACGAGTCCTATCATAGAATTCCTCAACTTTGCAGGCTTCTAAACCTCAAATGTTTAATGAAAACATGGATTCCCTTCTTCATATAAAAGAAACACACGATATTGATATTTCGTTTGTTAATCTATAGATAGATAGTTGTAAAAGGAAGAGAAACAATAGAAAAAGTTTTAATCATAAATTTAAATAACATGATAAAATTTCGGTAAACAATTTTAAAAATATTACAAATATAAATAGATCAATTTTTTGACAAGAAATTTTGTCAATAAAACTGTTAAATATGACACTAATAGCGCTAAAACAAATGCTTCAAACATGTTACGGGTAGAACGGTATGGGAACGAATGTTCCATGAGGTAAATAAGTTCAATTCCTTAATTATTGATCAGATACAGAATAACGTGTCGACGGTGATGAGGTGATTTAATGCGAATCTGGTAAGTACAAAAATTCGCACTCACCAACTTTTATCAAACCTCTATTCATTACCCTTTCAGATGATATCGATATCAATTCACTAACATCGCAAAGGTGAAAGGTTTGCTTTAAATGTGGGTGGGGACGAACTGGCGACTGATTAAACGGCACCAAGCAGTACGTCCTACCACCGTTCCATACACCACACTACTACCAGATCATTTTTTCATAGTGTTATTATATTGCAACACATCTACACTTTAATTAAAAATTTTTTAAATGAAATATAATCAACGTATGTTTGAAATGATAAATCACATATTTTAATATTAGTTACGCAATATGTAAATGTATGAGAAATGTGATGCTGAAGAAATACTCTGTGCAGTCCCATAAACATATCTAATCATTCACATTATGAGGTAATGAGGTCTCGCAGTAAGGAAACGTCAAAGAAACTAACGAAGTCCAGATAAAGTCAAAATATTCGTAGTGTACATAGAAAATAGTCAAATTTCAACGTACTAATAAAATCAAAAAATCAAAAAGTAGGGTTTAGTTATGCTGCATGTAAACGTGAACTCAATGAGTTTATAAGAATACTCATTGTATACAGTGAGTTAGTATGGATGGTGTTACTAATTTTTTGGTCATGCATTGCCCTCACGATATGCATAACGAGGTGTGATATCCGGAGGCAGCTCACCTCAGTATTTTATCGTTGGTTCTTATCTGCAGGTGAACCAAAATAGGTGTTCAAGGCACACCACAAGTAAAGAGAACACTAGAGGGAAATTTCCGCTATACGAATAGCTTCCGGTAATAAATTATACTAATCATTCAACTAATCTCTAGAAGACTTACTAATTTAGCAAAAAAAAAGCGGTTGATCATGAGATATGAACAAATATAGAATGAGTGAGACATACTTTTCTACCACTCTGAGTACTGTTGGTAGCACTTGAAAGTACTGCACGTCATGATTCAAATCAACTACCAGAAATCTTGATAAGCTAAAACAAGATGCAGAGAAATTGAAAACTCAAGAAACTCATTTAACATCATGAAACGACATTCTGAAGTACATGAGTGAATAGAAAAATTTGAAATTGAAATGATGGATTGAGAAAGCACGTACAGCTGACAGTGTACTTGTACAACTAACTGTATTGTTTTTTTATTCAGTACCATAAACGATTCATAGTCAAATTTATAGAGAGAATAGCGATCAACTAGACGTTCATGAAATTCTATTAACTTATGCAAAACATCGCAAAATTATCGACGATACACCTATGGTGATACAATTCTATCGAATACTGAATTAATAAACAATGTAAAAATGACGATTTCTATTATTATATGTGAAATATTTTTTTAAAATTAAGTACACAATTTAATAGATCGTCATTAAATTATGAACTTCGTTTGAAAGAAAACGTTGCCTTCGATCTTCTATGAGACCTCGAAAACATGGTTGTGTTGAGGTTGTTTATAGTGATAATAACAGGAAGTAAGCATTAAGAGATGAAGATTAATCGAAGACATCTAAGAACGAACTCAACAACGACTCCTATAGATAGGAAAATAGTTAGAAAAATATCTATATATATATATTTTGGATTTAGTAGAAGCGTAAAGCAGAAATGATATTACACTAGACGATGGTAGAACAGAAGTGAGCAACAGCGAAAGTATTATGTTGCAGTGAAGAACCGACAAGAAATAATGTCAACTCTATATTTGGTTCAGATACTGTTTATTCCTTAATCATACCTCAATCCTCATTATGCGTTATACTTTTTCATTAAGAGCTACTTGAAACGTTTCACGTGGATTTTGAAAAGATCACGATTTTAGTCTACATTTGCTATACAAGCATCTTTTTTTTCGTTGATAAGACTCTTTAGAAGCTATGGGAGGAGCAGTAGTAAGATGATAAGAAAGGCAACAAGCATACAGTGGAAACCGATTTCTCAAACAAACTATCTGACATGGCTGTTTACATTCGCATGAACAGATTTGAAATTCAAATTGAGTACATGGAAACTCATGAAAATATTTGAATGATATCGTTAATGAGTACGACTTTTCATTAATCTAACACTTTAACTTTTCGAAAAGCTAAGAAATATCATCTGATTTAAGCTCAACTTTTGATATTTAAGTCGAAATATAATCATTCAATTATATAAATTGTTGTCAAATGTGTATCGGAAACCAAAAGAGGTAAATTTGATCAATATCATTGCCTTCACTTGTTCGCAAACAACTCTAACTCTCATAACATTTGATAATCTGACGGATTTTAATAAAAAATGTATTGGTTTTTTCGGGAAGAGAAAGAAAAAAGAGCTGAGAGCGTTCTGTTTTATTCATCACAAGTACTGCGCGATTTTTGTATCTGAGTATGTTTAAGCGAAACTTTGGCGTATTTTTTTTGAGGTGGTATTGTACTTCTTTTTTTGAGGTAGGAATTGAGGTGAGCAAAGTGCATTTGGAACATGAAAACGTTTACTGTGATATTGTGTCACAATGTAGTTATCAACATTCTTTTTGTGTTATCAAATAACGATAAATCAAACTAACACCACTTAAGCGTCAGTAAAGCGAACAATTAAGCTTTATAGGGATGAAAATTCTCTTGAAGATTTCATATGTAGTTTTTATTTCATCTAATAATTTTCTGGCATCAATCGAAGGTCAACCAAGTACTCGAGGTTATGCATACATCAACCATTAAGATGATGAGGTTAACGGAAGTCGATTAGCAAGTGAATCATATTTAAAAGATTGATTTGAAAAACTGAATACGCTATCGATGAAGAAAAGAAAAAGCTATGTTATGAATGTTTCATAAAGATCTGCTCATTAAAAAATTAGATGAAATAAGCAATGAATGCTTGAGTTCTCTTTGTAGATTTGTGTTAAATAGTTATCAACTAATCATTCCTCTGATAACTCACATTAATATATTGCTCTTTAGATCAAAATTTCCTTATAGTGAGGTATGTTGTTATTGTAGAACAACTGTTCACTTCTAACAGCTTCTTCTGAAGTGGTTTCGTCTTTTAAGCATCTATTGTCGATTCAATTTCTGTTGTCACGTCAAACAGGACAAGTGAACAAATTAGTTCATAATCTTACTGCTACCAAACTACATCAACATCTACATCAATAAATACACTATTTGTTTATGTTGACGTTTATCATCGGTGTATCGTTACTCGAAAAGTATCGTAAACAAATAAGTCATAGTATTTCTACATCTTGTAAACAAAACGAAATAAATTTCTCTATATTGATTGTAGATTGATTTTGAAATGTCGCTTGATAGCACGTGACAAACTTACTGTAGCTTACATTATTGTTTTTATTGTCTACTAATGTTCAAATTTATTGTTTATTATTATTCATACAAAATTTCCTCATCTGCTTTGGATTACGGGAGGGTTTAAGAGTTATGCATATTCCCGTCAACTATTTACGTATTGATATACAACGGTTTCCTGTCAAACGATTCAGTAACTCATTTCAGTTAAGTACAATATATAATAATTTTTCTAAATACTGAATTAAAAACAATCTTTATTCTTTTGTTTTATCATAGGACAGAGTTATATCATGACTAATTTTCTTTTTTTTAATAGGTACTTTTTCTACATTAATAAAAATACCGTTGCGTTATCAGTAATGAATCGTCACTATTCATGATCTAATACTGCTATGCTTACCATCGAGTACTACTAAAATTAGAGGTGGTACTGTTTTGAAGTATTCGTTATTGATTGCATTAAAATTATCCTAGTGAGAA
>KN716269.1:46018-78771 GCA_000816705.1 Dictyocaulus viviparus | reverse complement strand
AAAATTATCCTAGTGAGAATTCCATTTCATGGTTGATTTGTGAAAATTCTTAGGAATTCGAGAAAAAATCAGTTCAATATGGGTATTTCTGTTCAATTCTTATCAGACTTGATGAAATTTCCTCCAGTACACATAAAAACAAAAGCAAAAGTAAATAAAGGCTATTTTGTACTTTACTAAAGCAAGAAAATGACTGGATAGAACTTGTCTTACAATATAATTGATATTTTTATTCGATAACTATTAATGATGTAATACGATAGAAGATACAATGAAAAAACAAGGCTAAGACCGTAATTTATTTCGCCTCACGGTACCTCAATCCTTCAATGCTTTTGGAGTCGGTGAATCGTACTGAAATCACTCCAAAGAATAAGAGCAACTGACCTGATATACAGTAGACTGGTCAACTGCAACTCGTTACCCTTAAGTGTTTTCCGTCAACGCTGTGATTGCAATCATTATGCATGACGCATCGCATAAGGATTGATCAAAGCAAAAGCTTAGGTTTGTTGCTATGTCGCACACAATACAGTGGCTTTCAAATATAATCATATGCAGGCATTAAATACATTGTATGGAATGCTATAAAACGAGCTCTATAAAGCCAGCTTTACACATTTTTACAATAACAAAGAAATTAATCTGATGGACAAATTACGGAGTGAGCAAAATCCAGTAACATTCCAAATTCAGGGACTGGTCTCTTCAGCGATCCGTGTGGCGCATAATCAATTGAGAGGTAATTGATAAAAAGTTGATCAATGCAGACGTATTAATGTTAAACTAAGATCAAATATATTTGGTGTATTCTGTTTTTATTCCAAGTAGTCCGCTTTGTGGTAACGTCGATAACACAGAGACGTTGGTGTCGCTGTAATGCGCAGGCTCGAATAGCACACATTGGATCCGCATACCTCCAAGTCTACCTGCCATCACTCTGCGGTAAGTAAATTAGTATCAGAGAGACCTAAGAAGATAAACAATACTGTATCAGCTGACGTTCCTCGATCCAATTTTTTTTTGTATAAGACAGAATTGCTCTTAATCATGTCCGTTACGTCGAAGCAGATTATGTAAGCGTATCCTACAAAGGCTAATCGACGTTAAAAAGTTTTATTTTATTTAGCTTCATACAAACATTGAAGTAACCTAAGCATGATAATGAGCATAAAAAACTACTATATTGGAAGAAACTTAGTTACAAATAAGAAGGATCACATTAGCAAAATATTTGCATTTTGATAGATATCCTATTATTTACCTTATGCACACCTTATGGACAAGCGAGGGGCAGAGCTCTTGTAGAGGTGCCACGATGATATCCTTGTCCAAATTAGTACTAGCAGGTTCGCGATTGCCCCAGGCCTACAAAGCCTACAATTGATGGCAGAGAAATTAGTGTAAGATCACCTTAATATATTGCATAAAGCACAAATGCCTTGAGTCACCTTCAGGATACGTCGTTGGAACAAGTACGTGGGAGCACCCCACAGGGATTGGTCGACGCTGATGCCTATCTTATCTTATCTTATCTTATACAGCACTAATAAGGAAAGTTTCGTAAGACACGTTGGGAATCCGTGTTTGTTTTATTCGTCTGCAAATGCGCATGCTATTTGAAAAAACTGTTTGGTTCCATTTTCTTCAAAATGGTGTCAAGATGTTTAAAACGTTTAATTTAGTCAGCTTATATCCATTTAGGTGCAGGAGGTGAAAGAGAGCTTGTAATCGAAACAGCCAGCTTAATCGTTCCGTTTTGATAGCATGGCGAAGGCAATTGTGCCAAGAAATTTCTGTGTTTCCAAATATTAATTTGATTATGATCAACTTATGCGATTTGCTATTTAATTTCTATCAACGATTTTTTTATGATCATTTTTTCATAATATATGGCTCGCCCATGATTTAGACAATTGATAATGTTGAGGCTGGGAGCAGATTTTGTAGCTGTCATCTTTTCAGGATAAATTTTGCTGTCGGAAATCTTTACATACGTCGTCCCATCCTGGCTGCGCTGATATCCGCGAGTTATCATGAAGAACTCATTTTTATTAACCATCAAATTTTTACTAAAACCTTGGTGCTGTGGAATGTGCGATGCATTCGACTCCACTATGACTCCTTATGGTCATTGAATACCCTTATATAATGAATGACCAATTTTTACGAATTCAGTGCACTTCATCTTCAAAAATGACTAAGATGAAATTGCAGACATCGGAGGAATGAAGGGCTTGATATGCCTGGAAACATAGTCAAACTGATTGTACTAACCACTGTACTGTATCACAATGCAGTCGAAATTTGATGAAATTTGTTTCACAGAAGAAGCATAAAATGCAGTTTAAGCATAAAGGACTTTTCTCTGAGAAGTTAAAATGACTACAGTCATTACTATTTCGACATTCTCATCTGAATTTGAACGCTTTGAACTGCAAATAATTAAATTTTGGCAACAAATATTTGTTTATATCTACGCAAATTTTTCTTCATCTTCAATTTCTCTCTCTGCTGAATGTTTCAAGCAATACTTTCAACCATTTTTAAAATGAAGAAGCATCAGATAAGCTAAGTATCTAGAGGTAGCAGAAATGTATGTAAGTGTTGAGGCTGATTGAATTTTAGGCAATAGTGGAAATCTATTGCTATACTGCGCCTATACACAACCTATGAAATCCTCAGTTTTGAATATCATTAACAGTGAACCGGTTATGAAAATAAGTGTACTATTTAGACTTGTAACAATTCTTGCTACTTCAAATCCATTCACCAATAATAATTCACCAATCGATATAATGATAATCGTTCATATATATCATTCATAACACTCTGATTGGATAAAATTATACAAGGATTCTAGCTTTTTATCCAGACTTTATTGTTCGACTCTATCGCTCGACCGTCTATTGTTGGATTGTTCAACACTCATTGTGCGACCTTATCACACTTCTTCTGCTCTTCTACCAACCATACCTCTCTTCACTCTCTCTCAGAAAAGGACTCTTACTTCGCTCTCACATACGCTTTCTAATTCGTATCACCATCGATACGAGATATTTTGTATTATTTCTCTACTTTATAATAAAAGTTTATTATGCTAGTTTGAGGTACATCGCCCGACTTTGAGGTAACCCATACGGCTACCAAGCCCGAGCTGACGGAAAACTATCAATATATAGATTGATGTGAATGCACAAACTCAAGTGATTAAATGTTAAAATAATATGGAACACTGCAAAATTTGATGATTCTTTTGTTATACAAAGTATTTTGCAAAAGGATTTAGTTTTTTATGTTGTTATCAGTGAAAATTCAAGGATTTGACCTCAAGAAACTTGCGGTGTAGGCCTCAACAAGTTTTCTTGTTAAGCTCTTGCGAATGAGGTCTATCAGATTAGCATTTTTTAATTTCTGTACGATAAAAATAAAACTCTGCTTTCACCGTTCTCGTTTCCATGTTGTAAAATAGATGCTAGAGGGAATCATTTGAAAAAATATTTTTTCTATATAGCAAATTCCCATTACGTTTACGATACACCTGTGATACCTTCATCATTTGAGAACTACCATCGAAAGAAAAAACATGGATAGCAAACAAGTGAGATTCTTCTGAAGAGGTCGAGCTGGACTGGCTGGTACTTCGCGATGAAGTTATTATTTGATCAGAAAATCCACAGCACTGCAACGAACCTTCTCATCGCAAACTTTCTTCCAAAGCTAAGCAATAAAGAAGCGAACTGGTGAATGAGTGAGGTATGTTGAAAATTCAACACACAACTCATAGTATCAATTCAATAAAATATAAACGAAAATACATCACCGTCGCAAATTGAAGTTTGTACTTTTTCAACATTATTATTTCTCAATATTTAATGAAATACACATTCTAAGGGAAATAAAGGTGGAAGACTATGGAAGATATCTGTGTGTGCATTTGGGAGCCAATGACGGATTACTCAATGATCAGTAGGATTACCCTTGATCATCTACAGTGTCCAGCGCACACCCGTAGGGTTTCCATTTTTATATATTGAGCACAAGTATAACGACTAGGATCACTTTTTCAATGGACCATTGAATTGTACTCAGTAATCTGTTTTATACTGTTTGTGCAACGACCAAATTTTTGAGGTATACCATAAGGTAGAAAGAATGATATCTGTGAAAAAAAACCATTGTATTATTGCGACTTTGTTTTTCTATTCTCTTCACTACGAGTTCGATACTCTTAGATGTTTCCCAGAAAAATCGTTCTCTTCTGCTACGATGTGGTGTTATATCGCTCGTCATGTTGGTCTTAAGACCTAGAAATACATAGCTGGAACAGACGGATATATTTTTTTCGTTAAGTGCTAACGAGGACATATTCTCACAAGCATTATCAAAGCAACATCTGTTTCTGTTCCTTGTTGTTTGACGTGATGAAGAAAAAAACAACAACCTAAATATATATATATATATATTTAAATTATAATGTTACAACAATAATAAGCTTTAAGGGATAAAGTCTCAAATAAAGGATAGGGAGCGCGATGACTAAATATGCACATGAAGCCTTTTGAGGAGCAGTCTAATGAGACCGAAAGCATAAGCTGCGGACAGAAGTTCTCTTAGACTTTTGAATCGAGAAGCAGCGATGAGCGTTTCAGATGCACTTACTATCCTCAATTGCTTCATTCATCACTTATCCTTCTCTGTTTTTGTGTTCTTTTCAAACCCCTTCTCTGATACATCTTGCTCGCCGTGAAAAACTCTGGTAGATATCAAGGAAAACCAGAAAACTGTGTAAATATGAAGAAAATGAATAAATAACTGTGCATGTAGCAAGTATTCCTCCAAATGAAGGATATTAGTTACAATGCAAAATTACACATCCACTTTGCAGTTATCAGCTTAATTAGATGTGAATCGATATTTGATCACCAAATCGTTTCTGTCAACAACTGAGTGCTTATAAGACATTAAGTAAGAAATAATAGATGAAGCATTGGGTGATCACAACTAGAGACATCGACGGTGGAATAGATAACACAGCAGATCGGGCATTTGTGAGATGTGAGTTCGAATCTCGCCTGACGATCCAAGTTTTGTGATATTGCCATGGTTAATGAGGAAAAAAGAAAAAGAAGTTAAATGTTGAATAAATGTTACTGATAAGTCTTGACGATACCGTAACGACTTACGATAGGGTGCAGCTGAAGCCTTTATTAAGTATGACGTAATAAATTTGAGGATGTTGTGTTTTATGAACAGTGAACTTTATACTTGATTATATTGTATTCGGATCATATCTTTAGTATGAGCAAACATAATCGCTTTACACTGGAATTGCGCTGCCGATTCTCCTATTGACGATACACTATTTCGCGTACGTTAGCCGAGTGATATTTGCGAAATCATGCATTTGTCCTCCGCTTGACGGCTTAAAATATGGTCAAGCATGCTGCATTGTTTTGTTTTCGTTTTCTTTTCTTATCAGTTTCTGATTTTTACGATTGAATCTACTCGTAAAAAGTCGATTTTACTTTTCCAACAGCTGATTGCTCAAATGTAGATGTTCATCTGAAGATCTTTGGATACACTGAATTGCTTCGCAAAATCTCCTATATCAAAGTTTTCAATAGTATATAATATTTTTTGAGAAATAAACCGTTTTGTACGGAATGTTTGGATTGATCTTCCGAAAATATCGTTCCCAGATTATTAAATATTACTCATCATATTACTCATTAATTGTTCACAAGACAAACATGTTAATTACATTTAATACATTGATAAGTTTACGGGCATAGAGGCTCAGCCAATGCTCTAATCAATCCGAGTTTTTAGGATAAACGTGGTATGCATAAATGTGATCTCCTAAATCGTCACGAGTTGTCTTCCATCCAAGATCGGGAGTTACAACGCTATATAGATAATAATACTCATACATTGTCTCATGAAGACCGCGGACTTACCAGTGATTCAATCAGTTCAGTATTTTTTCCGTTTCAAAAAATCCAAACACTCCTTTCTAGACACTCTTTTTTTTTGCTCATTTTTTTCTCATTAAGCATCGTCTGAAGACAAACGGAAAGCAATGCATGGAATGAGCGGAACTATGACCAGTGATGAAGATTCTTATATGCAGAGAAGCAGAGCTGAAGCTTATCGTATTCATGTGCGTTTCTATTGAGGTTACAAATCAAATGATAGTTGTATACTCTGTGATAGATTATTAAAAAAATAAAATTCCAGGAGAATATTCCACTAAACAAACACTCTGATCCCTTATCTGCAACGATCAAAGATCATTTTATAACTTCTACTGGGCAAAGTTAGCGAAAATTCGGTTTTAGTAAACTTTCACAACCATAATGACGCAGTTATGAGCATCTCTCTAGGAGTGAATTTCACTGCTGACTTTCCCGGCCTCATAAGCAACAACATAGTTAACAACGATATTGGTACATCATGCAAAACCATTTCTACTTCGTCGCCGTATGAAAAATTGAAATTTCATGGAAGTAAGCCTGCTCTTATAGAAGGAAGATCTTCTACAGACACTATACCTCAAAGGAATATAAAAAGGTGTTGAGCTAGAAAGAATCAAAAATATGAATAAGTGATATGAATTAGTAGATTTTTTAGTCGAAAAGGAGTACGGTGGTATGATGAGAAACGAGCACGTTCTCTGTCTCCCATAAGCACTAATTCACAGGTACTACAACTCATAATTGCACCTCATTCAAAGCTTCTATGAGTGATTAGTAGCTTCCTATTGATGTCACAAGACTGTTGTTTTGATTGTTGATTGTCGGGAAGCTAGATGAATAATTGTTCTTTTTTAAATTGTGTGTGTGTGTTTTTTTTTGTAATATCGCTTCCGCATGCAGTTTATTATATCAGTACTGCTGTAAAGCTAATTACCATTTATGAGTGAAGGTATGTAAGAGTGATCAGTTCTATATACGTATTGATTTCGTGCATGTATGTTATTGGTATCATCTTCATATATATCCGCTTGTAGATGCCTCAATGACTCTTTAAGTTACTTTTGTTTTTCTTTGACTTCAATATTGAGCGAAACTATTTGAGAAATGCAAAGTTGACTCATGTACCATATCATTTTTTTTTTATTTCTGGAGTGATCATCAATGACGTATGCTATATTTCCACGTTATGACACATGACGAGAAGCCAGAAACGGTAAGCTGAAATGTCGCTTCTTTGGATACGTAAGAAAGTTTGTATAGAAACATATGTGATGTGGCCTCTTAGAGCAATATTACACATCACACCGTCCTATCCACCCCTTCTTTTAGTCGATCACCATCTGCTTGCCGTCATCTCTCAAATCTCTTCTACCAACTACATAATTTTTCCTTTCAAAATTTTTCCTTTTTTAATATCCAGAAGTTTTTTCCATCACTAGAATGAATGAGAATTTTCCACTTTTTTCATGTATTATATTATTTCTTATAGCTAATAATTGTTTTCTTAGAAAAGCAGCATTCGAACTAACATTCCTTCTAGTTCTGAACACATAATCTTTGATCTGTTGATGTTTATATAACTTGTTGTTTTGATCTCACTACAGTACAAATTGAATATAAGTTGTTGTCTGGTTCAGTGGTTGTGAAAACGATGTAAAAGCTAATAGACTGTAAGCAAATTGTTCATCATATTGATTCATATCATTATCATTCATTCACGTTTTCATCACTATCAAAGCCATTCGCTTTCGTCATACTCATTTTATTACTACATTGAAAATTGTTCAAGCACATATTCTGTTTTTTTTTCGGCTCAAAATTATTGAGCTTAATTTTAGCTCCACAACGTAATGTCTCAATACGGTAGCTCCAGTATGTTGGGCAACTATCGTGAACGTACAGCAAGTCCAGCTTATTCCTCATTAGGAAAACACAAGGTTCGAATTGAAAAAATTATTGCTCTTAATGACTCATCTCATCAGTTTACTCCTATGTGTTAACGGTAGCATATAATTTTTATTCGTAATTACAAGAAATTTTGTAAAACTCTAAAAAGATAACAACAAACGAAATCGATCTAGTAAGGTAGGTGTTATTTCTACAATGAGACAAGTTACTGTAAATAGTACTGTGGAGTTATTTCAATATTAATCACTTGCAGCTCCAATTTTTTTTTACCTCATTGAATGCAAGAGGAAAAGTTGGATATCGTCCAAATCTCTCATATTACTAGTGATTTACTCTGTTAATGAGTTTTTAAGAGCGGTCGCTACTTTTTTTTTCTAGGGCTCTGCATTGCGATAATGTTTGAGCTTGGAGTAGTTGGATACTCTAGCGTAGTTCTGGAATGCATAGAAGTGAATGAGTGAACGATTTTAGTGAGATCTGTTCAGTTAAAAACAAATGACTTAGAAAATTACAAGCAAAACTAAAATAGTTTATTAAAAATAAAATTGAATTAATACTCACAGCTGTTTGTATCCATTGTTTTGATGGATTCTTTTATCACGGGATGCGTAGGTGGTCGGAGTGTCTTTTGCTGTAATGATTTGGGTTGATTCGCACAAAACATCCTCACACTTAAACGCAGCTTTTTTTTCTTTTGATGTTTTTGATAAATGGTGAGTGAAGCTATTAATAATTCATATATTCTAAAGTTAGTAACAAACTAATCACTAATATTAACTTAATAATTTGATTGCGTAGATCACCTATACTACATAAAATATATTTCAATACAAGATGAAGACAGCAAATGTTTTACCTCATCTTCTACTCACCTAAATAGCAACTTATCTCATCTAATGACGAAAAACTCTACTAGTTGTTTTTCTTGCTTTTCTGTCTATTAAACTGGCTTCACAATATTAAAAAAGTTTTTTTTCTAACTTAAGCACGAAGTGATTTAGTGTTTTTACAATTCTATGTTGTTTTCGTTACATTGGCTCCGTCGATAGAATACCACCACAGCTTGAAGAATGAAGCTTTGTTTTTGAGAGCATTTCTCAAATTAATAACAGGGAGCTTAGTAACTCACTAAGGATATTTGAAGTTGCTTGAAATTATCAGGTATCTTCTGACGCATATGGTGCCGCAGTGACCAGATACTTGTGCAATCACTCATTGATTTCGAATATTGAGCATACAATGCATGTTATCTAATTTATTTAATAAATAGTTGTGGTTGTCCTTCTAGAGAACCACAATGCAGGTGAATCTGTAAAATATTTCTGAGTTATGGTAAATAATTGACTCGCGCTTGAAGCAGCATCAAAGAAGCCATGTGATATCGATTTGTAAGAATCAGCAGCATTAGTAGACCAGTCGTGTGAATTCATTATCAGGAAACTTTTTTGCTTCAATAGAACTGTGTAGGCTCCCAAAAGCTGATTCAAATATCTTATCGAATGAGTCAGAATAAGGGATTATGACAACGTAACCTCATCAGATATTCTACCTCTTATGCTACAGAATAATGTTGCTATATCAAACAAGCTCAATTTTGCGTATAATATAATTCACGGTTAGTGGCATGATTTTTAAAAGTTTATTCGTGCACAACTAAATAGTTCTCTGGGGTAAGTATCACCAGCTTAAGTTGAACGGACCATCTTCTGCTGATTTGTAGTCCGCAAGGTAATGCACAAAATGTGTCTAACGGTCATTACAGATATGTTTTGCTTGTCGTTCTTTGCTGCTTATAGCCAGTGTCCTTTGCAAAAGCTGGAACATCCTTCGCTTAAATTAAAGGAGAACATAGAGTTATTGAGCATTTTTCATACGGGATTATATTTTCTATTAGTAGAAAGATTAAAATTCATGCTGCGCCGACAATTTTGGTTCACTTGAAAATTAATATCAATTGCTTTTCATGGTTGTACAACCACGCTCATTCAGATGATGCCAGTGTAGGTTGCCGCATAATGTTTTGGAATGCTCCAAGATATAACTCTACCAGATCGGATACTCGGCTTTTACCTCTTTTTCTACAGTCACTCTAAATCAAGGCACCAAGCAAAGCACTGCCTCATACTCCAAAATATTTATAAATTCTAGTTGTCTTCAATTTCGCTGTAATGTATGGGAAAATGTATGAATCCTTAGATAGTTAGCATGCGTTAATATGGAATTTGTGCATCGTTATAAGCCTCAGTACATATGAACGTTCAAGATCTGTTGCTCATTGTAGAATGATCATTGATTATTTTGTAACTACAAGTAAACAAACACTATCCTACTTTCTCGGGAAACTAAGGAGATTAGTCTCAGCATAGAATGACACTAAGGAGAAGAAGGAGTTATAATCGGCTAAATTTACTACTTAACAACGTATTGCTGTTGATTCAGGATGATTACAATCGTTTCGAAACTGCTCGACATGCAGCTGCAAAGCATAATGAGCGCCAGAAATCCGAGGAAAGTCGCTTCCAAGCCTTCGGCGATCGACCTGGAAGTGGAGTTGAAATGACTACCCATCATTGGCAAGGAGGAGAGGTAAGCTTTTTCACAGGTATTTTGACTAGGAATTTGAGGTTGGAAAGAAAAAGCTGGGATATAAGTGAAACTACAAAGTAAACTGGAGTTATTTTCAAATTATGCTCCTTAAATTTTGCATGTGTGGCAATATTTCCTTAGTTATGAATGTCATAGATTTTTCTATCTCATGATTTGTGGCTTTTCTAGAAATGATACCAGCAATAGGCAATAGTCGTAGGTTATATATATTTTAAGGCTTTGTTGTAGAATGAAATCTTGATATGTTCTTTTTTCCTCAATGAATAGTCTTGAAGAAGATAAGAGTTCGATATGGCAGGTTCTACCCGTAGATTCCTTGCCTCAAAGTTTGCATAAGGTGCACCGTGCATTTGAGCTCATACAATTACTTTATCCTCCGTTTCACCCAGCTTGCTTTGATTACATTAGATTTTTTCAGCATAGCCATATTTTAATTAAATTTCCGATGCCAATATTACTGTGTTATCAGTGCATGTGCTCATCTGAGTTTTATGTTTGTGAAAAAATTAACATAGTCCTCGCAAGTACATCATTTTTTCCATAATATGTGATTATGTATGAAAATTTCTTACTGAAGTAGCACATTGAAGTACATTCGTTTTTCTCATTTAGGAGTTATGTACCATCAACTTTGATGTACTGCACTGTAATTTGACGAAATCTTGAGCGGTACTTGTCGTACTTTAATAAAAATAAAAGGGGCTTTGGTCGATTTCTGTAGAATGCGCCATGCGTTCGTCTTCAATGTGACATCGTAGAGGTCATTGAATGTGTTTCTATACAGTAAAATTACTCCAGTTAGATGGTCCTCACCAAGTCAGTAGTGATCATCTCAACAACGTTTTCCGCGAACAATTCACCGATCCAGGAGAGAAAGATCTGGATAGTTCAGTAAGCTGTTGTCAAGCTGTAGCACTTACCACTACGCCACGTGCCTTCTTGCATGAAAAATGTGGGGTTGACTCATATGAATCAACACAAAACCATATCCAAGAAAGTTTTCCGTTGTGAACATTTATAGTTCATTTTATCAGTGGACGTTAGATAACTTCTCAGCGATTTTCTAGACTGTCATTCATTGAAATAGGTAAGTACTACTAGACGTTTTTCGACATCAACTTCTTTTTTTTTCGTATCGGCTGTATAAATACATTAATCACTACTATAGACAAACTTCGCTTTACTTCTTTGGAGTAACTGAACTATTGACATTCCAATTAGTCTCAGCAATAATTATAATTGAAAAGCATGATATATCGAACTTAGAGGTTTCAGCACCTCTTACATTTTAAAACAATTTAAATTATTATCAAAGGCTCTAGAAACAAATTCAACAAAACATGAGTTTTGCTTTTGAGCAAAAGACTTCTTTAGATAGTTTTCTTGTGATGTGATTAATAATTTACGATGATATCTAGATATCATTTATAAACGGAAAGTTTGTCTTAAATGAAGTAGTGAATTACATACATACGAAATGACTTTAATCTACCCAGATTATAACCGATCCAAGTCAACTGCCTAAGTCGATAAAGCCCAGACGTTTATATTATTCTCCCATAGGAGACGGAACAGTCGCAGCTGATGGTATTGAATTAAAAAGGTTAGCTTTTTTCTTCGTGGTGTTATGCCATGTTATTGCCTTTCGTTAGAATAAAAGAGTCAAATCTATTACAGGCGACCAGTCGACTTATCGCCTAGGGTGACCATCACCCAACTGACACACGTTGATCGTGGGCAAAAAGGTCATGATGGTGTTAATGTATATGAGAAAAGTTGGACTAACACTGTAGGATGTAGGTTGCTCTGTCCTCTTTATCCGGATATTGAAAACTTTAATTCCAAAATGTTTTTGTAAACCACTAAGACAAATGCACGTCTGCTTTGGAAATATTTCAGCCCATCCTGCAAGTGAAGCCGGTTATGGTAGCGATTTTGGTGGACTAGGAAGTGGTCGCAATTCAAGAGCAGATGCTTTGACTCCAAGTGGAGGAGATAGTTTTGGAAAAGGAGCTCCAGGTATGATAATATTTTGGCTCGTATGTTATTTTGAGAGCATGGTAAGAGCTAACGTGTAATAATAAATATATTGAAGTCAATAAATTCTGTGTTGTAGTAAAAAATTGTTGTCTTTTCACATTAAACATTAGTACTAATGTTTGTAAACAAATTGAAATGAAAGCAAATGGATGATAATTGGTGAACATCTACTTAGTTTTTTTTTGAATATTGTTTAGGTAATATAAAAATTTTAGGTGGATCTCATGGTTTGGGTCCTGGAATCCCTAGTGGGTACGGCGACGGTGTTCCAGGGGAAGGATATATTAGTGGAAGTCCAGGAGCCGGAAATCATGGCTACGGTAGCGGTACTCCAGCCGGCCATGGTTACGGTAACGGTACTCCCACTGGTCATGGAGTAGGAGGAGGTAACATAATATTTCTCACCTTTGCATTAATTACCTGACTCAATACTAGTATTTAAGACAAGAGCGCAGGTTATCCTGGAACTGTTCGGCCAGATAGCGGATTAGGCCGTTATCCATACTCCACGTTGGACTCTCGCTCCGGTCATCCGTATGGTTGCAATGGGAATTCTGGAACTGGAAATGATGGTAGAATGAGTGGTTCGTTAATTTCAAGTTTATCGTCAAAGCAGAACGATCACGTAAACTTAAGCCTTTTATCGACAAAATTATCAGAAGTCTTGTTTTACTTCTTATCTAGAGCATTTATCAGTTTTCTTCAGTGTTACTTCAACGGAACTGTAGACTCGTCTTCCTAAAAATCAATAATTTTGAAACAATATTTTGTATTTGCTTATTAGAAAACTGAACACATAATTTTTATTTACACTTATCAGCATTTTTTACAAAAATAAATCTCTTTCCTTTTTAAAGAAGTATTTAGTACAAAATATTGAGTTTTCATAAAACGGTCTTTACCGATTCCATGTGAATGCGTGAAAAAACATAGACTAATTAATAAATGAGTTATAACACTGAGGACTTTGATTACAGTTGCATCATCGGTGTTTTCGGATCCATCATATCGTTTTGATACTAAAACGGGTTATCTTATCACGAATCCTCGTGAGTTAATTCATCAGTATGCGACAACAACACCAGTTGCCGTTATGGACCCAACTGACAACACTCCTGTCAGCACTACTATCACTAAACAGAGTTTTTATCGGAAGACTGATGAATCTACAGAGTACGTTCGATCACATGAAATACGTAATCCTCTGAATGAGGTTATGACATACGTCATTTTTTGTTTTTAAAAATATTCTATTTAGAGAACGATTCTCACCGTATGCACCTTACAAATGCACCAGTAATGTTCAATCACCAAATAAATTCGTTCGACAACTAAGAGATGAAAGTCAGTAAACATTCATATGCTTTCATTTTATGGAAATTGCTTGATATTTTTAATTCAACTCATTCTATTCAGCAATAACACATACACAACGTGAAGCCAATACTCATATAGAACCAGTAAACTTACGAGGTGCTCATGCTGACCAGAAAATTAACGCGATTCGTTCGAAAACACAAAACATTAGGTGAGTTAAAAGTTTTCCCTGCGTTTATGAGTGTTATTATCGCATCAGAAGAATAAAATTAAGCTATTCATGCATAAATTCTTCATAATTTAGAGGTGGACCTGATGATATTGACAAATTAACTCAACAACTTGTGCATAATCTCCATACATCATCGAAATATTAATGTCGGAATCGCTTTGGCTTAACATCAAGTTCGAAACATCCTCTCTGAGTTATATAATTACGAGCATCTCCTGAATGTTTTGTAGTTTCACAACATTTGAATCATTTCGTCACAACACCTCATCTATATTGAGTTATATATTTTGTGTATCGAAAATCAATCCATCAGTACAGCTTTTCCTCCCGATCCGACTTGAATTATATTTTTCAAAGATCACATTTTATGTACCATAGTAAACAAAAATGTTTATTTGTATTCATAAGCTTATTTTTATGCTACTTATTTGATTACGAATCGAGAAATCCGAGTGCAGTTTTTATTTCTGAATAGATTTTTCTAATTAGCCTCTTTTCCTTTGTCCCTCCTTTATCTCTTAACAGATTATTTCTGATTTCATCATATTATAAATGCTTTTGTTATTGTGAATAGCATATTAATAAAAATGAAAATTTGATTCTTGAAATGAGGCTTGTCTACTATGATTTCTTTACGAAGTGCAAAATGTTTTATCAATAGGATATTAAATATGTTATTTTTTAAATATTCTATTCATTAAATTTTTGTAATCTTTTTGTTTACTGCTTACTATCTCGATGTTTCGTATACAGTAAATTTATGAGCCCGATGATATTTACAACTGTTAGTTTATACTTCTTTTAGTGAGAATTCTTTTTATGCACACAATGTTTCGATCTATACATGACGGCATGGATGAATTTCAGTTAGCGATCTGTTTAATAATTCCATGAGTCTAGCCATGAGTCATTATCCACCATTAAGTCAAACAATGTCGTTAATGATTCTTTTAATGATCTTGTTGGCCTCAAAAATACTAGAATGTCGTTCAAAAAGCCATGAGATTCTTTTGACTCGTAATTATACGAGGTCCATAGAACTTGTCAAATCCTGTAAGGTTTTATGCGTAATGGAACTATTCAGACAATTTTGTGACGGAAATGAAAGTATTTTTGATAACTCCCTCATTTATTATTTTAAATAGCTTGACTGTATGATATAACTCCACTAATCCGCTGTGTTGTTCTTCTGGAGCAATATCGTTATATAGCTTGCGAAAAATGCATGGAGCATGACTCCAGAAAGCTCTACAAGTTCTCATGCTCATTGTAGCTACGTAGACTTCAGAAAGACGAATTTGGCATAAGATTTCTCCAAAGATCAAAATAGGATTCACTTGGTAGCGATCTCCATTTGGTAGTGTTGCGATTCTAAATTAATTAGAGAAGGATGGATTGGTTTTGTTGCTCATCAGTAGTTTCTATTCGAAGCATTACAAACTTGTGATCACTGAGAGGACTACTGACTGCAGATATTCTCTGCTGAATAAGTTTTTGAGTCACTAGTCTCTATCAGATCAGTACGGCTTTCTTCTCGGAGTACCATACTAATTCACGGAATTCGAAGGCAGAGAAAGAAGGGGTATGGTCGGCGTACGAGCCGTACTCAGTTCGCCAATGTAATACCGCAACAACTACCACTGTGCTTCGCCTAAACATCATGAAATCTGTCATGATACAAACCTGATGGTAAATTTCATGGAATAGTTATTTGTTGAGCTGTGTCGACCACTTTTTTGCCTCTATTTTTGCATACCCTTACACAATGATCTGTTACACCTATCACTGATTATCAGCCGTCTTAAATGTTTTGCAATTGTATCGATTTTCACTTTGCTCCCTTTTTTTTATAGATCTTCTCCCTTACCACAAACAAACATTTCAGCCTGTCTCACTAAATGGTTACAATCACTTCATTGTTGTCGATTGTGTTTTCTTCATCTATCGGTCATCTATGAGAACAGAAATCATCAAAAATATTTCTATCACACTCAATTCATTCCGATGCCGTTAATGATTTTTCCTCTGTGTTCCGCTGAATCATTTGTACACATGGGTAAGACAAAATTCAGTAAAGGAATCCAGAAATTGTCAGCTCTTCCATAACACATTCCATTACCACGTTAAAATCCACACATACAAATTACTCATTAAATAGTTCTTTTTTTCGTTATCATTTTCTTCGAACAGCTTATAGGGGAAAAGCATCTGTTCTGAACATTACCCTGCTGGAAGCTTTATCGTCTGTATGCGACATCCCATTAGTTGCAGTGCAGTTGAAACAATAAAGTGTTGTGTTATTAATAGAATTTTATTAGTTCTTCAAAGGATTATTTGGCATACAGAAATATATGAATGTAAAAATTTGACAAGGTTATTAAATTTGCCTGTGGTAGTCTGAGCATATGTTCGTACTGAAAATCGTTAAAGTAGTTAAGGTTGTAATCTGTCGGCAATCGACTGAGGTATATGTATTGGACGGAATACAACATATTCTGACTTTTCATCTTCCCATTATTCTTAGAGCATAAAGCTGTTTGTTTTTGATATTTAAAGTATTGATTTAGTGCTAAGTAAGGGAAACCTTATGATAAACAATTTATGGCATATTGTATCTCGTTTAATAAAATCTACCTCTTTTCTTCACTGTATTACACAACAAAATTTGAGGCCATTAACTTTTTACTATGAGTTTTCGAAAACCTCTTATCCTAGGAGTGACAATAGGATCAACTTAATTATTCATCATTATCATATTTATCCTCTGATTTCGTTCTTTCTTAAGCATATGTTTGAACGTTTGATTTTACTTGTTCTTCATTACAATTGATTACCACTTGAATGCTTAATAAGTAGTAATAGTAGAGTGAGTTTGAAAGCTAAGTTTATCATTAACGTGGTATGCCATCTAGTAGTATAACTGATTATTAGGCGTAAAAATATTTCTCAATGATTACAAAAACAGCTTTATATTTTGTGCAACTTCGTTCGTCTATCCTGAAACGGTCCTTGAGGTTTTCAATTTTTTTCTGGTTACATAATAGAAATAATATTAATGTTTTGTTTGAGTGGGGATTTGGATGTGCAAATTATAGTCTTTTGTGATTCTATCGATGATTAATGCTAATCCAGGTGATCCAGGTGATTCAGATGATTCAGGTTATCCTCATGTGATTAAGTATGACTAATTAAAATAATTACAGAAGTACAGCTAGTCCAGAATTTTCGGGATTATAGCTTCGAATGGCATACGACTGCCTAGCATGATATAAGTGAATTAGATAATGAAGCTAAAACCATATGCTTAATATGTTTGATGATGGATAGACAACAAGAAGAAAATAATCATTTCATTCGTTCATTCACAGGTTTTATTCAATCAATATAAAAATTAACTGTAAAACAAGTCTGAAATATGTGAAAAGAGTTAAATAAAAATAAGCATTAAAGTTTTGTCGCTTATCAGTCAATTTGGTATACGTCGTACATCTGAATATATTATGAGTCATCGAGGTTACTGTATGTCTATCTGATCTACACAATGACTTTCGGTTATCAATTTCTGCTCGTTTAAGGTTTCCTATTTTGAATAACTGTTACGGAGTCAATCCTCCGTTACTGGATAAATCCGAGGTTCAGTTTACTTGTAGGCGGTATCGAGCATTAGTGTGACGGTACGACAGCTTTAACAACAACGCTATATGCTCCATAATAATTAAAGACTTGTGTGTTTTAATTTAAAACAAGTGATGAAAAACAAATTTTTACTAAATGCAAAATTCCCTTCTCCGAAAATATCACCTTGATATCTATTGTTAATAGACGGCATCCATTTAAGAAATATCAGTGTTTGATGAAAATGAATAAGCTATAAAATCATGGAATTCCCTTGTTGTCAGAGGATATAAGGGAATCACGTTTTAACTTCATTAATCTTCTACACAATGCATCTATTTGAAAAATGTTCTCTGACAATATTGAACTTTTGTTTACAAATACTTTTCTGCTCGATTTTAACTCATTTCTGTTGCACAAGACGAACTCCACGAACCGACTGCTATGCAGTTACGTAACTCATGAACTCCAATTTATAACAGTTATCACTGCCACAGAAAACCTCAAAGTTTTTCTTTACCATTTTTAGGTAATTTTTAATATTCATATCGAAAATGAAAAACTCCATCAACATCTTTTTTTTTTGATGTGACTTTTACGAGTAATGACTTGACTTCTATGCAGTAATTATTTTGATGATGTTATTCGTATGATCCCTTTAAAATGTCAAGCAATCATGTTGCAATTTGTTGTATGATTGTATTTCAATTTCACACAATAGGATGTATCAGATGAGTTCCAGAATTTTACCTCAACACTTGTAAGCATAAGAGGAAAATAGTATAGATTCACGTTTCTACTTGAGTATTTCACTTGTAAACGAACGACTGAGAATAGTCGGGCGAATTTCGCGCCGACACCCCACCCCACAATCGATTTCTTTAGTCCTGCTTTTCTTGGATTCATATATTTATTTTGCTGCACTGTTAAGAATTAAGCGCTCTAAGCCATTCTATCTGAAAATCCCATAACATGAAAATCCTACTACGGAACTTTTCTCCGTTGTTTTTTTTCATGCTATAAAAAGCCGCATTTCGTTTTTCCCTCAGCAGCTGAGTTATTGTGGTACATTTAAACTATTTGATCTGTTATTGAGGGACTACCAGCTTGTTCCAATTGTAATTTTTCGATTTATTCTTATAGTTACTGTTGTGTTACTTTTCTGCTAAACTTCCAATAACAATTTTTTCTGATAAAGTTCTCAGTGTCTATGGAATTGATTATCGAATTTTATGAGACCTTTAATGCTTTCATGTTACTTATTCACATAATCGAAAAAGCAGGCAGTACAAAAAGGCAGATTTGTAGGCCAGATGCTAATTTGGGTAATCGTTTGGGTAATTCATAGGTAATGACATGTTTTTTGTGATTGGATCTTCTCCTTTTCAGGATAAAAAGATGAGCATAGGAGAAGGACATTTTCGGTGAGTTTACCAATGAACGCCTATGTGTTAGAACTAAACTGAAAATACGTACAACTTCAGTGGTATGAAAGAATTACTCTCCACAATGCAACCGGAAACAGACGCCAATGAGGTTAAAGAACTCAAACAACGAACTCATATGCTCTGTGCAAGGTAGCCGATAAACCAAAATTTTAACTCAATTGATAATCATATTTTGTTTATTTAGATTCCTTGGTGGCGCATGGAAAACTGTCCCACTAGAACAACTTCGTATAAGCAGAATCAAGTGAAATTATTTTGAAAATATTTTAAATTTGTACAAATACGCACTTTGACAAATATGTACAGATTTTCTTCAGACAAACATAATCTACTACTTTTTTGATCGTATTGAGTGCAGAAATTTTGTTAGTATTACGTAAATATTACTATACTTTTTTTTTAACTGTAGTTGAGGACACTGTTCAAAATATTTCCTGAAACGTTATTAAGCTCGAGTTCATGCAGAGTAATTAGAATGATTTTTGACCTCTTCTACTTGATCAGTGTTGGTGTTTCGAAGTACTACATAGCATTTGCCTCTAATAATAAGTTAATAAGATATTTAACGCATAAATATACAATTAAATTAATCATGGTGAGTTTCATTAAGAATCACCTCGTATTTGCATATTCAGAGGTGGAATGAGCAATATGTTATTCTTATGCCGACTTTCCGAGCTTCATCGACCAATTCGAAATGAACCGGACAAGGTTTTGTAAATATTTTTTGCGTTTTTTAAAATGCGCCACATAATGAATAATCTATGACATTACATGGTTTTACTAAGCATTACTTTTTATGTTTTTCATTGTGAAAATCTATAGATTACCTTTAGTTATAACGTTTGGATGTTGTGGATGTTTTAGGTTCTACTACGAGTTTATTTCAATCCTGAAACAGAAAGTCATCTTGTTGCTGAATCGGTGATTTTCACACTCCTTTCTGAGCGTCATCTTGGACCAAAGCTTTACGGTATATTCAGCGGTGGACGACTTGAAGAATACATACCGGCTAGTGGATTTTATTACAAAACTAATAGGGTGGTATTTTTACTCAACTGTTTTTGTTGTGATTTGAGTTAAACACAGTAGCGGAACATTTGGAATGAGTGTCATGTTTTTGACTCATTACAGTACAAATTTTTCTGTCTCTATATAATAGCATATGATTCTTTTATCCTTTCGTCTTATCTCTTTATCATTACTCTATTTTTGCTGAAAGTTTCATGGAACATTTCCAACTGTCCATCGTCAATAAACACCTGACAGATTTCATCATAAAAAAAAATTCTCGACACTAAGTGCAAATAGTATTCTCTTTATCTTCGAATTCTTCTTTTGCATGTATTCGCTTCAGTATGAAAAAAAAATTAGTTACACACCATTACCTCAGCTGCATCGGATGAGTTGAGTGTATTTTCGATTCTACACTTATTCATGTAAGATCTCTGGATGGTTACGGCATATTTTGTCCTTGTGTTCTATTCGATAATCCAATTGTTTTAGCTGAGCGTATAAGAAGCTGATATAGAAATTGTCCATCCGCCCTGCAGATGTTGTCTGTAATGACGATTCTTGCATATCCATTTGTGTTCTACTTCACTACACTCATCGTCAATCGTCTGTCATTTCTCTTCACGATATTGAAATCCTAAACGATAATCATAAAAGATTCGAGGTCTGCTGTTTGACCAGCGAGGTTTTCGTGAGGTCAGAACGCAGCAACCTCCGTGGGTTTTCCTTAATTTTCTTGCTACAGTAGTTTCTTTCTATATTTTGCTTTATGCATTTTTCCTTCTGGCTTCTACGACACACACATCATATTCGACCGTGCTTTCTTATATTTATTATTAAGCCTCTAAATCTTCCCAGATCGTCACGTTTTCCAAATGTAATTGATATTTTATTGTCATTGAAAAAATAACGTTGTTATATGGCAACACGAAGACTTCACAGTACTTTCCCAACTGTGTAGATTGTTTTTTCTTCTGATTATAGCGTCTTTACAGCGTTCGTAGTGTAAAGCGTCAAATAGCAGTAACATTGACGATAGTCTAGTCATCCTTTGCAGTCGTTCTTTTCTCAGACATAATTTGGATGAGTGGAAGAGTTCGACCACTATCATGTAATTTTCAAAGTTGTAAGCTCACGTTCTCAGATTGTGGCGCACTGTTTGCGTTTAATAAAAATTTGATTTAAAAAAAAAGCAGTACAAATTTCACCACTTATTATTTTTGAAACAATCTAAGCTCCAAATTATGATTATGTGGTGATTCCTCTCGAAAAAGAAAACTACTTCAGGCTTGGGCTCGGTAGCCGTAAAGTTTATCACCAAGTTTGGTGACGTACCTAATACAATGTTCGAAATAACAGAGATCTATCGAGAGGATTCTCGATAGGAGTCCTGAAAAAGAGTACTAACAGAAGTATCGATAGAGATAAACACTGATTTGGTAAAGAGTGGTCAACTCAAGTCATTGTTATTGACTAGGCACGCATTCAACCACCTCCACGATATCACGTTGAACATAAATGCGGGGGCGCATCCCGTCACAAGGGATTGATCAACGCCGAAGATCATCTTATTACCTCATCAATGCTTGAAATACTTTCTTGATTTTTGTAAGAGAAGAAAGAAGCAGTCTATGTTTTCATCATTTATTAAATCAACAGAAAGTAAGAATGTGTCCAAGCAATGCAAAAGTCAATTTTCAACTCCTACGTAAGAATAAATTTTCTATGAAATATATTACCATAATGGAAGAAGTGAGGAACTGATTTATGAATTTCTTCCCGTAAAATAAGGCACATTCGAATGTATTTACTGAGCAAAAACTTTTCAAATTACTCTGTATTTACATAAGATTGTATAGTTACACGCGTGTATGTGTGCTTTTTTTTTCTAGCTTTCCAAATATTCCACCAATTTCGATTCTTTACCTCGTAAGGTATAATCAGTGATAAGAACATTTGTCTTTCTGCATGATGCAAAATCACTTGGACAGAGATCAGTGAAATGTACATCGGCTACATTTAGCCAGTAATGTTGTACAATAGATTTCCCATTTCAGTTAGTGAGTTGAGTGAGTTTGAGTGAATACAGTTCTTTTGTATTTGTGAACTATGAAAAAGTTCACGTGCATAAAATGTCTATGAATAGATTTTGAGGAGTTTTTGAGAGTTCTACCAGCACATAGAGATCAATAGCATGTCAATTCTTCAATAGTACCTCACCTTCAATAGTTCATTTGCCTTGCTACTCAAATCACATTGAGAAATGACTTCAAATTCTCATAAATAACTCATTTCGTCCACTGCATACACTTATATTTATATCAATGCTTATTTTCGTATTGAAGCTTTGATCAAAACTTCTCGTGTCACTTTTAATAAATTAGGGAACTTCTCAACTTTGGTGTTTAATACTTCCTGTGATTGCAGGAGATGTTCATACAGTTCTCACCACACTTGCATGATTTACTAAGCACCTTACTAGCCTCCTAGCCTCAGTGAGCTTCAACGCACTCAGTTAAAAATGAAATTTAGCTTGATACAACACTTCTCATCAACTTCCCAAACAATATTTTCTACAAATCTCAATCAAAAACGATTTGATTTCTACAGAATCTAAATAGGGTAACAAGAACTCAAAAAATTACTAATATCGTGTTTAATTCCATTGGTTAACTCGTCTGATTCCAAAAAAAAGCCCAAAATGACATCGGCTTTCGTAAGCATGAATTATCTCAATATTTTTATATGTCTTTATATTGATCTACACCTTTTTCCTACATTTAGTTTGAGTTCGGTTCACCTCTCCACTGAGTAATTCTTCCAGTAGAATTTTTTTTAATTCCAGTTATTAACATTCAATACACGAGTTTTTTGGTTACGGCTTAATTTTTTCGATTTCAACTGAAAACATTGGTGTGTTACATAGTATTTATTAAGCGATGTGCAGAACTTAATTTATCAGTAGAATTTCCGGTACCAGCTGTACTTTTTTTCAGTCTCGACCGTTGACATGTCGAGAAATCGCTCTACCAACAATGTCGTCCAAAATTGCAAAACGTTTGTCAAAGTACATCAACTGGAAGTGCCGATTTGGAAGAACCGGATTACATATGTGATGCTTTGCAACGGTAGGTTAACTTCATTTCAATGGATTAGAGTGCTAACAAAAGTTGCTGCTTTTTTTTTCATTTATACGAGAAATGGAGTGAACGAGAGAGTGTGTGTATGTATGTTAAGGAAGGAGAGGAGTGTGTAAGTGGAAGGAGAATGATGTAGAAAGAAAAAACGAGAAAAATGACTGAGAACGGTCGTAGAACGATTTACTGGTTCTTCTGATCAAAAAATGAGACTAAGTTATTCGAATTGCAGATTATCACTGTTCTAATTGTGATGGTGAGTGAACCTTCCATAAATGTTAATACTGAAAGAAAATTTAGAGTGCTTTGTTGTTGTTGAAATTTGAAAGAGTAATTTGAAGTCTTCTGAAATTTGCTTCCACTTATAACGTAAGGCAAGCTAGCCTGAATAAAGAAATGAAGTCAACTTTCCAATTTTTATGATTTACAGACAAAATATTCAGTGCTTTTATAGTCGACAATGTCAACATCAGCATTCTGATTCTAGATGGTTGTGTCAATTAATGAAAACAGCTACTGGTCAAAATGCTTTCATTTTGCCGGATCAGTATATTCAATGGGCTCCATCATGTCTGACATGCGAGGAGATAGCACGAGAACTGGATTATGTGAGGCAAGTGGACGTCATCCTCTAAGGAATGATTTTTGCTACTTATACCATTATGTTTTATGTGTCAAACCTAACTTGCATTGAATCACACAAGTTCTGGTTTTAGGAAAATGATAAGTAAAAGCAAAAGTCCTGTAACATTCTGCCATAATGATCTTCAAGAAGGTTAGAGCATTTTTCAGTGAAATAAGTCAATAGCTAATATTTCATAAATCGTATTTATTCGTTCAGGAAATATTCTGTTACCAAAGGCATCATCAGGCAATATTCGATTACCGTCGGTTTGCGAGGAGACGTTTGAATCAATGAGTCTCACTACTTCTAACCCATCAGATCCTCGATTAGTGCTGATAGATTTCGAGTATGCTAGTTATAATTATAGGTGAATAATACTTTTAATAAATGTGGTCAAAAGCTTTATGTCAATGTATTAAGGTGAAGTTTTCAGAGGTTTTGATTTCGCAAATCACTTTGTTGAATATACCATTGACTACGATGTCCCAGAACATCCGCATTATCAACTATATCCAGAGCAATTTCCTGAAGACCATCAGGTAATTCAAATCATCAAGTGATTATTTATTAATCGGAGTGTACGTAGAGCTAAGGATGCTGCTGCGCATACGCAGCGTCATCAATTTGTTGTCTCAGACGAGTCGCTCTCTTGTTATCTCACTTTGAGTTCGGTTAGTTGGTGCCAAACTTCTCCAAAAAGGAAAAATATAGTTTTCTTGAGCAGTAAGTGAGCGTTGCAACTCAACGTCTTGTCAACGGTGTGCCTATTATATTTTTATTGCGCAGTAAAAGAAAATAACTTGGAAAAAACAGGGGCGACTGGCAACAAATCAGAGAGGCTCTATCATGAGGCATGTTTTAAGCTATAGTTCTTTCCTTTCCATTTACACTTTCAAGACACAGTTTCTTGTATAGAAACTAATGATACGTGTTCTTAAATACCGTATATGTAAGAATTGGGACCAAAATAATCTAGGAGGATAAGCAGCACCGACTTGTGAAAAGTGGTCCTTTCAAGTCATAGTTATAGACCAATTCTATTCAATTGCCTCAATGATATCAAGACAACGAATGGATGACGCATACACTAGAGAGATGGATTACCCGACGCTTACCCTTATCCTTATCCTTTTATACAATCCCATTTTTAAGTCAACAAGTTTGGGCTATTCATCGATCTTACCAAACGACCCCTTACCAAGTCTAAGCCGAATAAGACAACAATTGCGTAAACTTCCTGCAATCATATGAAGTAAAAAACAAAAGTGAAGAAGTTTTTTATTTGAAAGGGACGTCAGAAGTTTTAAGCAGAGCTTCAATCGGGAATTAAGCATTGATATAAATACAAATGCAATTATATACAGTATACGAAATGATCCTTGTTTTCAGATCATTGAATTTTTTGTGAATTACTTATGGGAATTCGGAGTCACTTCTCAATGTGATTTGGATAGCAAGGCAAAGGAACTATTGAAGGTGAGGTAGTATTGAAAAACTGAGATTCTATTGACCTCTGTGTGATGGTGCAATTTTCAAAAACTCTTCAAAATGAATTCATACACACTTCATGCATGTAAATTTCCTCATTGTCCACAAATACAAGGGAATTGCATTCACTCCATTCAACCGAAATAGGAAATCCATTTGCATAACATTACTGATTGCCATCCTTATTGACTCAACAACTTTCATGCTTAATAAAATTTACATCACTATTAAAGCGTAATCTTTTGAAAATTTCAACAAGTGTTTGCTGGAATCATTTATTTCACTTAAGCAGCTCGCTTATCAATTTTCTCATATTCTGCCAAATTGAACAACATTTACATCCATCTGATGCTCTTGTAAGCACATGTCTTTCATATTGATGGTCTCACGGTTACATCTGCGATTCCCACTATATAATATTTTAGCTCAGTTCCATCGATTCAATCATAGAACTTTCGTCCTTCCCAAAAGCCTCTTATATAAAATAGCTATAAGCAGTTTATCATGATCCTCTCCGCCCGTGTTAACTGTTCTCTACTTCAAGTATCTTGAACAAATCTTCGTCGCTAGCCAACCCTTTTACGTAACCCTAAAGCTTATCTTATCTCCTTTGAACCCATTCGACCACATGAATAAAAGGTTATCAAAGCCTTATCAATGGGAGAAAGAACATGATTTGACCTTTTGTGTTTCTATGTTACCATTGTATTAATGGTGATGAGATAAGATAAGATAGTATGGGATAAGCATTGGCTTTGAACAATCTCTTGTGGACAAGATGCGCCTACGCATTCGTGTTCAACGTGGTATCGTGGAGGTGATTGAATGTGAGCCTGGTCTATACATTGACTTGAGTTGACCATTCTTCACTAGGTCAGTACTAGTAATCTTATCCAGATTTCCATCGTACCAATTTACCGACCCCGGAGAGACGGCGAGCCTGGTTGGGCTGAGGGGTGGCCGCAAACTAATTAGAGCCTGCGTATCACTGGGGCACCTCCACCACTGCGCCAATGCTCTCAAATTGTTTACCACATGAGTAGAATTGGTTTTATATTGTGTCGAATTCTGTGGCTTACCATTCATTACTTTGTTTAATAAATTTATTCTACTTTTAGGAATCTGCTATCACTTGGCATCACTTATCACGCATTATTAACAAAGCCTATTTTCATTCATCATAATAATTCCTTGCTCAATGCATCACATTGATCAATGTCTTATTTTTCGATTTCATGCTCGCGTGATATAATGGTAGCAGGTAATGCTACGCTTTACTGAGTGGAGTGAACCTTCCATCCCTCGTCTTTGCTGTATTTGTATTTCTAAGTTGGATGGTCTGTTTTACTGGTTCTGAAGACTCTAGCAAATCTTACATTACATTCATCTTTTCTTGCAATTGTCGTCGATGATGATGGTCCATAGAGGCTGCAGCGATTCTCATACCGTGATGTGCAAGTTAACGGCAGCTGATTAAGTAGCAGCAAATATAGCTGATTAACTCGTTTATCCGCCCAACATGTATTTGGTCGTCCTCGTAAAAAGTGCATTCTCATGGAGTTCACTTTACAGCTCTTTATCCATCTAGAACTAGTTGTATTCTTATTAGAATCATTAAAAAAGATCGGAAAGGCGATTCCGTGATGTTCATTACAAGGATTTGTGGAAACTGAATAAGCGTTCAATTACCTCCACGCTTACTAACGCAAACAAATGCGGTGCACGTTTTCTCTGAATGGACCAACGTTTAAGTGCCCTACTCCTTGGAGTACGATATCGAGAAAATTATCCAAAATTCTCGACAGATTCTCTCAAAATTGCATCTCCAATTATTTTTGTACTTGAACTAATGCAGTAAGTGTACATGATTAGAATATTTTAGCACCTAAGTTATAGGAAACCCTTCCATTCGTTCCCGTCTCGCACTTTTTTTGGGGTGTATGGGGTCTACTACAAGTTGAACTGTCACCAGTAGGATTCGGATTTGCGGTACGTTGTATGCAAAAGCTGGTTTAAATTTTCGTTTTTATTTCTAATTTGTTATGTGGTAGATTTTTGTTTTCTGCCAAAAACACAAGCCTTACATCTCCTTCTGATTTAAGGAATAACATTAATGATTAAATCAAATAGTTAATAAAATATCGTTAAGGAATACGGTCGAGATCGATTAGGATTATACTTTCAAACTCGTCATCTGTTGGAGTTGTTAAGTGACGAAACTAACCATGCTATTACGTAAATTTTTCTTTAATCAGCTTTTATGTTAATAAACGATCGATCTTCATTCGAATACACCTCATTATATGCTTTAGTGTTTCCTTATATCATCATATAGTTTAAAAGAGTTTATGAAGGAAAGAAAACTTGTATACTAAGTGCAGCTTATACTCTTGTATTCACACTGTACAAGTTTGGATATCTTCTGAAGATGACGGGACTTCATCAATTTTCTAGTAGATTCGTGCCATCGTCTGTATAACATTGTGGCGGCACCCATTGTCATTGCACTATGTGTCACTCAATTTGAATGGTACAAATCTTTTTTTCTGAACTTTTTCATTAATAATAAAGTGGAATGGATATTTGTAATAAGATGGTCATCGAACAATATAAATTTTATGGTACTTACAAATCACTAATCTTGAGAAGGAAAAAAAAACAATATTAAATAATTGTTTATTTTTATCTCTATACAAACAAATCAATATTTACTTTTAATGAGCGCTTCACATTTTCAAATAGAACAACAAACTTTGTTATTCAAATTAAAAAGCACGACATTGTAATTGAATTGAAGTGCCATTTTGAAAGAAAAAAAAGGATGTATTAAAAAGTAATGCAACGTATGAAAACTACCCGACATAAAAGAAAAAATATAAAAGGAATGAGAAAAAAAAAACTAAACATATTTAAGTGCCAGGCTACCGTACTCCAATGCGTCTGTACTATTCATTTCACTCCTCAGTATAATATTATAAATACAAATATTTGAGTCAAAAACGAGAAAAACGATGATGTTTGAAAGTATGGCATACAGTGGTACGACAAACTCTCTGTTGTTGAAAATTTTGAGGAAATAAGCTTAAAACTATGAGGAAAAAAAACTGTTATTATTATTATTATTATTATTATTATTATATCATTATACTTGTATGACTGAATCGTATGACTCGAAATATAACAATGGGAACAACATAGTGTAATCGTACTCAATTACTTATGAAATGAGGGAAAAAAAAACATTCTGTACAATTTATTCATTATTTCATATACACACAACCTCATTTTTCAATGACTCTAACAATGATTATGATATTCAAAGGTGAAATGGCTAACTGTTGATTAGCTTACCGTAATCTGATCACTAATCAGTTGGTCAAATATGAAAATGTTCTAAAATCTGATAAGTTTTCTTTTATCATTATATTCTCTACAAATTTTTTTATTTATATGATACCGTATTATCATTGTTACGGACGATATCAATACATTAAATTTGACGATGAAAACAAAAAAAAAACAGATCATTTTAAAAAATATATATTTCTTTTATTCTTTATTAGTGACTCGTCAATGAACTAACCTAGAGAAGAAGAAGAAGAAGATGAAAAAAAAAAATTGTTCGCAAATGATATTAAAAGCTACAGACCAGTTTTCGAATTTGATAATAAATATATACAAGACTATATTTATAAATATAGTCATTAGGTGTTTTTTTTTTCTTTGATGATGACGATGGTGATAAATACGGTAGAGGGAAACAGTATGAATAAATCAATACGGTAACATAAACCTGTTTTGTTGATTAGTTTTAATTACTAACAATAATATTCTTATTAACAAGACGATCTATTGAGCTGAGATTGTATGAGATTATGAAAGAATATTTTCACAGCTGGATTATGCATGAAAGACAACGATGGTGAAAATTGAGGAAATAATGCGACTGCTGGCATCGTTGGTACCTGAAACACTAAGAAATTTTTCAGCAGTAGATCATAGCAAATCGATTTTAATAAACTATTCATTTTGATATTATAGCTGTCAATCAGAAGAGCAATAGATTATCAGAAGAGATCTGTTAGAAAAAACTTGTCGTAATTTTATCAATAGAAAAACTTTCTAATACGATTTCCTCATATTTTACCTCATATCGTTAGCAATATTCACTCTTTAAAAAATACACAATCATGTTTCTAATTAAAAAAATTTATCATTAGATTACCTTTTTATCAATTAATATGACTTTTTGTAAGTTATCAGTTGTACAAACGTAGAAGCTTTTATACTAATTTTGACGAACTAAAGTCCTGAAAGCTATAATGGACGATTGGAGGCTTCCTGATCGAGTATAACTTGACTCTTGAATATTAAACCTTGACCTCTTTCCTCTATATGTCGAGAAGCTGCTTTTCTACTAACGTGCACGTCGAATTGTTAGGAAAAAAAAATCCCTAACGTGAAATGATAACGATGCACTTCAGAATAAATTTAGTTTTTAGTTTTGATATCGATTAGGTCAAAAGTTTATTTCGGTTTGAAAACTAAACTGAAAAATTTCGTATGCAAAATTTTAGCACGACCACTTCCACTTCTGCTTAATAAAAATATCCGTTTCAATATTGTGATCTTCTGTGTGTTTTTTTTTATTTCGTTTTATGTGTTGTTGTAAAATAATGTAATTTTATAAACAATGAAAGAAGCAATAGAAATAACTTGTATGTTTGTTTCTGATATTCTTCTTCTTTTATCTATATGTGTGATAAGGAGTTCCTCATGTCCTCGACAATCCAGATAACGTTGGGATAACCAAATTACTTAACGTCATCTTAAGTTTGATAACCTCGAGTATTGCTAAACATGCTTACAGTCAAGATATTCAATTCACAAATCCCTAGGTTAAAGGGCAGCCGATTTTGCATATTTAACGTCACTCCCATCATGGCACTGACAGTGATAATAAATAGAAATATTTTTATAGAAAAATAGAAATATTTATAGAAATAGGTTATTTTTGACCGGTGATATCTAGCAGATTTTCAAATGGAAAACATTATGATTCTTTTCTGATTATTAATATGCACTGACCACGACTTGCGGTTGTTCAACAGTTCCTTCAGTTAGAGAAGTATCATCGTTGTTTAACTGATTTCTTTCTCTTACATTACGTTGAAGTTGTACGATTTTTGCCTCAAGATGATTAATTTTTTCCTCGTATTCGAGCATTTTCGATTGTGAAGCGTTCAACTTCTCTTTAACAACCTGCATGAAGAAAGGAGTATGCTTTTCACTTCGTATAAGATCATGAATAACGTCTGAAAAACTATGTTACCTGACAGTCGAAACATTTTCCGAGTGTATCACCAGCATGACTACTTGCACCACTATTATATGAATCAGATACTGTTGGTGAAGGATGCTCGACCTCCTTAACGTTTCCTGCTGTCAACTTACATGGTGGCTCACCCTGAAACCCTAATTATTCATATCTTACTGTTTATAACTGAATAACCAAAACTATGACAGGAAAACTAGCAAGAAAAAGATGCATTGATATCAATGCATGCCTTGCTTGTTCAGATCAACGCACCTATTTGACAATTTCATTAAAACCTCATTTTTTTAAGTTCAAAAGAAGTTCATCAACGATCAGAGCATTAATTTCAAACTAGTGTTGAATTTTTTAAATGTATGAAGTCATTTAGAAAAATAAAAACACGTTAATACATTTTCTTTTTAATATACTGAAAGTCTTAAAAGAAATGATATAATTGCTGATTAATCCTATGTTAGGAATCATCACAACGTCGAAAAACTCTTACGTTGGAGGGAACATCCATATGCATAATATCGGTAACTTGTTGAGGTCGTGTGGCTTTTCTTTTTTGACTCCCACGTGCATCATCACTTTTTCGTACTGATAAGCAACACGGATCAACAATAACGGACTACAATATAGACGATGTTATCCTGAGACAAATTGAATCAACTTGATATCTAGAAAGAATAAGCAATGAATCGAAATAAAGTTTCTAATTGTTAATCAGCTAGCGGTACAGTTCTTGTATTGATTGATTGATGATTATAATTGACTGATTGATTTTACTTGCCAAACTATACTGTTAATAAGATGTGGTACGTACTGCTGGACTCGTATTATGGTTGATTTTCTCGTTGTGTAGATCATCATCGTTTTCTATTTTTATCTGCAGAACCTCGTTATCGGCGTCTTCAGAAATAGTCGACTGAACCTAACCAAAAAATTTGCATTTTCATAATTTGAAGCAATAATTTTTAAACATATTGTTTTAAAATGAGAATAATGATTGCTTCTACTATGGTTTTAAAATGGATTCATCGTAAAAGTAATACTTACTAATAATAATATTAATACTTATAATAATATAATTAATATTCCAGCTTCATTGTTAAATAGATTGATTGTTAAGATTATGCTAAATTTTTGAGTATAAACAAAATGAAGAAAAAAAAAATATCTAAGATTTTTTAACAAAAGATAGTCACCGATGACATATGAGTGTTGAATTGATTTCATATCAATGAAGGATTGAATGAAAGTGAATTCAACGCTCTAATGTTATATAGTGAAATTCACATTTGAGAAGACGTGATGACTCACCATATCCAGTGCTGTTTCAGCAGCACTACAGGAAATATCTGGCTGCTGTTGATTAAGCCCAAAATTTGGAGCAAATGGATTATTTGCCAGCCAAGCTGAAAGCCATTGATTCGACGATAAAGCCGTAAAATCAGCTGGTGATAGCAAATGCTCCTGAATAAACAAAAAAATTACAAGCAATCGTTTTTGATGCGAGTGATGACTCATTGTATTCAAATTACATAACTCAATTGTGAAAGTGTTAGACGTTATCATTCTTAAATACATTAAATATCAAGTAATAATTAGAAGAAAATAATCATATCTTAAAATCGCCAAGTGTTTATTAACTAAACAATCTATAAAGAAAAGTCAATTTGTTAAATTTATTAAGCATAAAGACATTGGTGCTTTTATTACTTAAGTTTTCCTCGGAATATTTCAACACTATATTGAATTTGTTCAGGAAAGAGTTTTGAGAGAAGAGCTTCTTAAATTCCTTTCTGACTATACATATATATAAAATGAAGTAAATAGAAAAATTCATACCTTCTTCATTCTAGTCAGTAAGCTCTCTGCCTTCGTAATGGTGGGGAATATCGAATTGATTCCAGCTTTATTGTTAGCTGCCTTCATATTAATATTATTGTTATTATTACTAATATTATTATTGTTAATGTTGTGCTTTCCGTTGTTGTGGTAATTGTTGTTGTTGTTGTTGTTGT
>KN716269.1:34254-45918 GCA_000816705.1 Dictyocaulus viviparus | reverse complement strand
GGTGTTGTTGTTGCCGTTGTGGTTGGTGTTGGTGTTGTTGTTATTGCTATTATTGCTACCATTCGATCCACAACTATTTGGATGTAGAAGCTGATGTTTAATCAAAGTTTCCGCAACATATGATGGTGAACCATGTGGTGTATCATCGAGTGATTTACTTGGATCGTCTGAAGAAATGTGATTATAGTTGAAAACATCTGCTGATCGACTATGTACCTTCAGTCGAACTTCTAGCTAGGACTGCAACTTCGCCTGGTGTTCCATTACGTAACATGCTTTGCATGTGAATATGCAGACTGGTTTTGTCAGGGAATGCCCAGTTACAACAGCGACACATGAACATTCTTGAGATATTGTGGACCCGAAACATATGAGAGCGAAGTGTTTCATTGCCTGAAAGTGAATTCTACAATGTGCTTAGTTTTCATTGCCTCATTTACTGACTCAAGATTAACCGACTTGGATTATAACGTAGAATCTGTAAAAGAAACAATCATAGGAAAACATTACACTGAAATATTAATTATCTAGTTCTCTTTTTGAAAGAAAATTATAAGAAAACAATCAGACATAAGCTTATTTTCTATGAACAAAATAACTGGTCAGTCACCATGGCAATCTTCATTTACATATTGCTTTATTCTTTTTTGTTAGTAACATTCCGTAAACTGCGTGTGAACTAGGCCTGACACTTGTGTTCATTTCCTAGATATTACAATAAGTTATCGTAAGCTTATTCCCTTGTTTTATTTTTCATTATCCACTCCACAACAAGGCTTATCACATCAGTTGTAATCTTATACGGGACTCTCATCTGGTTGAGCGTCTAGTTAGACTCATATATGAAAGATGTATACAAAATTTGTATTAGTATTTTGTTACGGAAACCAATAGCTTCTACTAGATATTCTAGTTTTCAGTTCTTCAATAGAAGACGTAATCGTACAACAAAATTGAAAAGAATTTAATACTAAATAGATGGAGGGAATTTTATTACTTTCTGATGAGTGAATGATGAAAAAACTTTTCAAATTTTGTATGAAGCAATAGGCTTAAGATGGAGGATTCTCAGAATGCCGCAGTGAAACCATTCATTCAAGTGAAATTTTCTGCTCAAATGTGCTCTTGACCTACCATTAATTTTTCGTCAATATTTGTACTTTTTTATTTGGTTTGTTTATAGTTTATTTGTAAGATTAATTAGCTTAGCTGAAATGTGTTACTCGTTTAATTACAAATTGTTTCAATAACGGTGGTAGACTGCTGAAATGCTAAACGGACACGCGCTTTGTCAACCGTTAGGCGGCAGTGACCATTGCGTGCATAATGAGGGCTTTGTGTGAACATAAAAGAAAAGTCACTTAGTGAATCCTTGTTTCAGACTCTTTGATATTCATTGAACTGAATTCAAAATGAGTGATAACGATTTCAGTTGCATTTTATGATGTCGATATTTGGATGAGGAAAATTTTCACGTATTCATGGTGAATAATCAATTCTTATTTTAATGTATTGAAGAAACTTCATCCCTGTCCAAACACTAACATATTCGATTATACCAAGTTTTTGCTATGATATGGTGTATAGATATTATCAACTTTGGTCACTAACCTTGACCCCGTGCAGACGGGTGTTCCTTAGCTGCACCTATGTGAATGTGAGGAGGCTAAGTTGTCTTTAGCAGGATAGCTCAGAATACGGTAGCACACTAATATTCACAGAATTCTTCACACTCTTGTTTACACATTTCCTGCTTGAATTACTCTATTTAAAAATTTATATAGTTAATTTCTACTATTATAAAATAGCAATATGTTAGATATGAGATGTTGAAATATTAATGAATTTTGATATTAATCTCTGCATTAGGTGACAATGCTTATACTTATGCTTATGCTTAAAGCTATCAAATCTCATTATCTAACGCATATTGATTTGAACTAACTTTTAGCAGTAAATTGATTCAATGAAATGAAAGAAACTTCATTGAAAAAGATATGTATCCAGCTAAGATATTGCACTATCTGCAAAATAAGTAATTAGTTGCTGAGGTCAACAGTAGAAGAAACGTCCTTGGGTGCAATGATTCCGACCTCTTACGGGAGCATAACAGGAAGCCGCTACAATTAGGCTATGCAAACAGCAGTCACAGCGGATCGTCGCCGAATGATGTGAGCAGGCACCAATGTTGCGCAACGAGGTGAAACATGTTGAATGAACTATACGGTGTGATAGGATAATTTGTAAGAGAACTCATGAATATTGTATTGATATGATTATAAGCCTTCATTCAAAGCATTCGAAAAGAAATTTATGAATTATTATTGATGGGTTAGCGAAGTGTATCGATGCACTTTAGTAAAAGAAGAACAAACTGTTCCTTGTAACCACTTTTTTAATCGTTATCACTTTTCCAGTTCCATTTAAAAATAAACATTATTTAAATGACTCACATGTACTAGGAATCCATGCCAATTTCTAATAAAATAGAAAAATTTGTATGGTTATGAATAGAGCCAATCAATTCATGTCACATACGAACATTCGGATCAAATACTGTGAAAAGAATATTAGTCATTAATTGGTCAAAATGCGTTGAGAATATTTTTCAGTAAGAGTTCAGCTATGATTCTAATATTATCACTAGAGTATTTTTTAAGATATTGAGGAACAAGTTATCATTACTAGGTCACTGATTTTCTGATTTCATAGCCATTTTGCAGCTAAGGAAATTTTAAGCCTCCACGATACAGTACCCTACCATTGTGTTTAATGAGATACACAAACAAAACTCTTGAAACAGCTATTATGAGCACAAATAGTAGTGGATAAGCTGACTTAGAGAAGGACACTGTAAGCAAATAGAACGTGCTGTCCTTCAATCTTTTTTCACATGTTCCAAATTTGACTGTGAGTCTAGAAATGCATGATTTCAAAATGCAAATGCGAGAGCTGTGAACAGTGGAAACTTGAGCTGAATTGGACGGAATGGCGGCCAGTTATCGTTGTCGCGCATCCTGACGTAATGCTGTTCTGAGTGTCAATGCTATGCCCTTGTTCAGTTACTAGCGATGAAATAATTTCAAATTTCTACAGTCCAGAAGCTTATCAAAAATCGTATGTTGCTGAACATGAGCAGTAAAAGAAGTAAGCATATTTGTATCAATTAAAGTAAACAAAACTCTCTACCTGGTTTAAATTAGCATCCCAAAAACAAAATTTCAAAAAAATTATATTACTACACAGAATTGAAACAACACAACAATTTTAGCAATTTTTTTCTTGTCTTCCAGTTGACGAGTACAATGCACTCGGAGTTTGGAAAAAAACACACAAAATATTATTCATATTCAAATGTTAAGCTGGTCAACGATACATTAAGAATGTTATGTGAACGAAACTTCGTCCTTACAAACGATAAGATAAGCTTCATTGTTCAGCTATCCAATAGATACTCACTTGAAATTTCTTGATTGCATTGAGTGCAAGTGTAGCTTTTGAAATGAGCTTGCATCCTATGTCTACTCAACGATGATGAATGACAGAAAATTTTACCACACACCGAACATGGAAATTGTCCTGAAACAAAAATTAACTCTTCGGTAAATTATATTATTTTCAAATTTTGACCGATCCCACAAATAAAGTACCATTAAGGCGAGCAGTAAATTGCATCCATCCATGACTGCTCGGAAAATTAGAAAAGAATTGGAGCCCCCAAACAGATTTGCTCAAATATTGCAGCCATTTTTATTAACCCTAAGAAATACTAATACCTTTGCAAAAAAGAACTAATCAAAATTGAAGGACGAATCTATACGTCAGAATAATCACCTTTCAAATCTGGCCGTTTCAGTTCAGCTCTATATGGCATCCTACCTGTAATTGAAGTAGCATAAAAATATACTAAAATATGATGAAAAATGTCGGACGAAATGGAAATAACAAAACTACAAAGTGAATGAATGAGACAAAATCAGAAAGTTCCCAAAAGTTATAGAAAATGTTGATTGCTTAGTTAGCAGGAATCGATTGATATTTTTAGATAAAAAGTGAAAAAAGCATCAATGAATGTAAGAGTAGCTCGAGTTAGATTCAGAAAGAGAAATGAAATGTGTAACGCTGCCACGAATAATAGCCAATAAGGAAACCAGAGAGCGTAACAAACATCCCACTCAGCCCGCGTTTACTGTCAATAAGCTGGTTGGGGTACGGTAGCATGAGAGCAGCTTGAGCACCACCTCGACACACCCTTACCTATTCAGTCGACAATTTTCCGTGCTATCTCAGTCACCGGCAAACATCCTGAACTAGAATGGTGAGAAATAGACAGCAGTAGCTTTGTCAGCGACCATGGGTTCACCGAAATGACAACGATTGCCGCTACCACCAACATCATGACACGTAACAACATCAGCTCTCTCCCCGTCACATGGATGCACTAATGCTTACTGTACGTGCAACAGTCGACTATGCGCACATCACAAGTAGTGCTTTAAAAAATGGTAAAAACTCGTTTTTTTCCTTTGGCATAGAGCAACAGAATAATGAGGATTGTGGAAAATACTCGAAAGCATTGATTTCTTTCGTTGTTCAACTTATTGTGTAATAACTAATTGTACTTTTGTACATTTACAGATGTAAAATGTGCACGATCATCAGTCGCCTATAATGTGACATCTAATTCGATACCGTGTAAAATTGCTAATGCTTCATTCCTAGCCTGGCATCGAGTGAAAACAACTTGTCGCGACTTACGATCGATTGCGTCAATGAGCTACAATAACAACATAACACATCGGTAATCTCACACAAACAGTCTCTAAAGCCATAAAAATTGGTGGAGCAGTATTACCATTAATATGATCTATACGTTGTGAGGTAATACTAAAATATGAAATCGTAACTGTGTCGAGTAATTTGAGCATAATTTCAGAAGTGAGGAAAGAATTTCAAATAGATAATAAAACGAGTTATAAGGATGATTGCGAAATTGCTTGAAATGACATGTAACACTCAAAATAAGTTGGTATAGACTTATACGAGCAGAATCCAGAAAAAGGTATGAATTCGAATGCTCAAGGTATTGTATTTATAACATACTACAAAAGGAATGTATGATTGCATTGATCACATTGTAATTTTTCTGGATGAAATTCTTGCGCTATTATGACTTCTAGTAGTTTTCTTGCACAAAACCAAATACCACGTTAATAACATCAATGAATACAAAGAAGAACAAGGAAAATGGTAAGCTATATAGCTTTTATATTTGAGATAAAATGTTTCAAAGAGAATTTTAAGAAACGAGGCATTGAAGAGGAGGGGTTACACCCCGGTGGTATAATTGCTGCAGTCTGACAAGACGAGTTCAAGAACATAAATAGCACACAATGATGTTAAAAATACGGAAAACAATGTACGATGTGTTACGAAAGGAATTGAAATTTCGAGTATATTATGGAAAATAGCTTGGGGGGTTTGAACGTGAAAGTAATCAGGAGTCATGCAATCAGATGACGGGATCAATAGCAGCGAACCGGTGCCAGGTTTCGGCAATACCAGTTTTCAGAAACTTGCGTGATGATGGCGATTATCATATTAAATCGACGAATTATCCAATCTTGTTATGCTTACTTATAGGTTAGAGCCATAATTTTTCTAGCATTCATATAGGTTCTTAAGGCTATTCTGAGTTAAGATAGATACGGTCTAATGCTTTTTCGTTGGTTCTCATATTATTCAATAAGAAAACCAGTCACTTTACTCAAGATTGATAGGCAGCTGCGGCGACTGTCGGCACGCAAATGAGGACCAGTGGTTCTCAATAAGAACTGGCCTTGGCCCAATGCCCGTACAATAGTAGCTCTTAGTAGCTCCACCCAATCAAAGTCTTGTGACTGCTTATAATATAAAGAAACTAATGTATTAGCATTGACTGATAAACGAAAATATTTGACATATTACTATTTAGATCAAGGTCAATTATTCAACGTCAATAACATTCAATTCAGTGAATTCTGAAGTTGTTATCGTTGTCGTGTTACATTGCGATATGATAGATTTTTATTTAAGTTATTCCATAGAATACACTAATATTTTTTATGCGATCATCAAGATCAATTCGTGAAAAATAAAGAAAATCGCAATGTTCTATTTTAAAATAAATCAACAACTATGTTAAAAATCTCCATTCAAAAAAAAAGACATGGTTAAGACATGGTTCCCTCCCATTAGAAGTACGTATCGAATAGAAAAGTTAGAAGCTCTACGAATCCTCAAAACGACACTTTCAGTTGAAATTCATCACCTTTTTGAGTTATTAAATTCTTAACCACAGCTGAGAATGAGGATCACTTCACAACATGATATTCTTTACAACTTCAAATATTCATGGAAATCGTTTGATCATTTATACGGCATCGATACTATGGATCTATATAGATTTTGTTACAAAATCATACTGTATATATAATATAATTATAATAAAGAACTCGCAATATTAATGGACCCTCTCTTTGAGTCAAAGAAATAAACTGTAAGGACATAAGTCAAACGTTCAACTGATTCGAATCGTCATTTGTTAAAGTACATCATTTGTTGAATAGAAGAATTGAGACATACGATTATTTTTCTATACTACTAACATGTTTCTATCTTCGTGTATATTTTATGTTTACAATATGATTGTAAACAAAAAAAAGTTTATCTTGTTTACCACATAAGTTAGTCTTGTGTGATATTAATAGAGCTGAACAGAGTTTTAACGTTTTCTACATGTACACACATTAGCTGCTGTAGAAGTTCAGTAAAATCGTTTGAGTTCTATTCACCAAAATAATCGATTCCGAAACGTTAACTCGAAAGGTTCCGCATTTATGGCAGATAGGAGTGAGGCAGAGAGAAATTACGATTGTATGTGTTAGCGGCACATGAGAACTGGTTTTCAGAAATTCGCTCCACGCATTAGCCTTCTCGCACTGTACGTCAGTTGGCTGCCGGTGTTCAGATGTCCTAACGTTCATCGTTCGATGGTTCAAATGTTGTTGTTATTGTTGTTGTTTTTTATGCGACATATCAGAAGTGTTCTTATATGCTCGTATAACTCAGCTACAGAAAACAAAAACAACTAAACTCTAAAATTACTTAACATAATATCTTAACTCTCCATCATTCACCTAGTATTTCATTGTATTTATTTTTTACGAGGGATCAAATAAACAAGTTATTATATCACTGTTATTATTAAAACGAATTCAGATCTAGGATCGCTAGGAAAAGCATGATTATCCGAATATCCATAATTTTTTTGATATCGCTCAAGCTGATTACAGTTATATACAACAGTTGTATCGTTTAGAATTTTAACATATTCAAAGAATAAAACTGAAGTTTTGGCTTACAGTAAGCCTATTCCATAAATAAAACCCGGTGAAAGAATTCTTAATTGAATGAATTTCTGCTGCTTGATAGTTCTAGAGATTTATGCAGACAAGAAAGATATTGAATTTGATTAAAAAATAAAAAAAAAATGAAAAATGAGAAACTGCATAATGAGGTTGTTAGATGAAGTCTTATGGAGGTATATCAATGAATAAATGAATTATCGTAGTATTCGTAAATGAAACAAATGATGCTGTATATGAACATCGTTCATTATTCGCTTCTACACCATTATCAACCCTGAGGATCTTCCGTCTGATGATACGAGATTAGTGATAACGTGTAGATCATATAAGGTTTCTATACAATTATGCATTTGTTTATACTGTACTCTGAGTTAGAAAATTCAAAAATGCTATACATAACTCACTTTTGCAGGGTGAAATATGTCTGTAGTCATTATGTCTAATTAGTTGACCTCAGAATACTCTTCGGAGGATCACATTCGAGAAATTAAATAAGCTGTGAACTAACGAATAACGTCTTCATATGCATAAGAAAACACACCTGAATAGTATCCATTCTTCTATCAGAGCATATAGTTAGTTGATTAGCAATTGAACGTGTATAACTATTATCCTCAATTTTTATGAGGTTTTTTGAGTTTGACGATACCGTAACAACAAGGAAATCTTTTTTTTTTGTTATTACTTTGTATTATTTGTGTTGTAGTTGATGATGGTTTAATAGGTGGCCTTGTATTGGTGTCCTTCGAAGATGTTGCTAAACGTAAAAGGATGTAGATATGCGTATGCAGATACATTCTTGAGAGAAAGAATGAGAGATACAACGAATGAATGAATAGCACGGGGTCAACTAGACTCACGCCATCAATTGACTTCATCTACGACGACGTCTCCTACGGAGCGAAACTAATAAGCACTCTATCATTAAGACTAACGTTCAACATAAATAAAAACAAACAACAAATTAACAAACATTTGAATTCAAGCATCAACAAATCATCAAACATTCAAATTCAAACATTGATTCAAAATAGAAATTTTTTTCCATATTTTTCAAATCAAAAATTTAATCGAAAATTTTTTTTAAAGATTCAGAATAAAAGACGAAACATTGAAATTGTTAACATAATAATGTCAATTTCAATATAAAGTTTTACTAACGTGTAGATCATGAAAATCAATCAATTAATTATCGTATCAGAAATCGTTAAAAAGAAAAAACCAAAAAAAAAGTTATTTTTTTCATAAAATACTTTGCAATATTCAAACAGACGATGGCGTTTAAAATTAAATCAAATGAAATTTTTTTATCTCTCCAAAAATTTATTTTTACATAGAATTTATGAACTCAAAAAGTTGACGGTTTAATTTAGAGCATCTTTTAATTCTACAGTAATTCGAATCATAAAAATACACTCCTACCGTACTCTCTTTAAGTCAAATTGATCACCAATCATTTTTTTCATCCGGTATTTCGATTTTTATATTTGAATACAAAATAGAGATCAAATTTTAGCACTTCTTTAACATCCTTCAATAATATTAAATATTTTTTTGTAGTATAGCAAAATTACACTAGTAATCGATATTATTTGACAATAAGGATATTATTTTGCTTCTAATATTTACAATCAGTCGTTGTACATATTCGTACCAACACAGGATAATCAGACATGTTCAGCTTCACACAAGAACCTCATTTAGTTCTTCCATAAAAAAACGATAAAGCCTGTTTCCATTCATAAGCTAATCAATATGTTTGTAAGTTTTTTGTTATTTATATAAGAAAAAAAAATGATCAAATTAACACTAAAATCAATCAATTCAACTTCTAGTCGATTTCCTTGCCGTTAAATTTCCCAATGAAAATGTGTCAACAAAATTTCATATTACTGACGATGGCGATTTAACAGCTTCTCTAAAAAAAACCGGTAAGTATTAAAACGACTGCTAACAATCAATCGTAATTTTCTATTAAATTCTAATATCACTCTTCAACTAGTCAGTTATGAAATGATGAAATGATAGCTACTCATCGGACGTCACTCAATTTCCTACTCACTTAACATTTCAGGATTATTGTCTATTCATAAGGAATACCTGATTTGAGTTAATTTTGTTTTAAACAAAAACGATCGATTTGCTTTAGCTTAATCTAATAGACAATTTGAATTAGGCCTCTTATGTAACAAATATTGTTGCGACTATATTTTGATGAATAAAAATGAATTAGTTAAGTGAAACCTCATAGAAAGAATCAACGCTTAACTCTCATTACTCAATTTGAAGTCATTGATCACGTGATTTTCACTCGATCGAGGTTAGAATTCTTTTCTATTTGTAGTAATATACGAACAATGTACCAAGAAAATCGTTCTGTTCGCAAATACTATTCGCCATGAAATAGAGGAGGACGGCCGTCCATCGTTAAACCGATGATTCAAGAATTTTGTATTCGATTACGTATTCAGCACGATTGTGTGTTATTATTGATGTACTGAGATTTCGGGTTAGTATTATTGTTAAAATCGTTCATATGTAGTGATAATATTCTTAGTGCTATTGATTCGTTCCTCAATTGGCATAATTTGTTATCAATTAACTCAGGAAATGCTTAAAGTGATTGTCGTACTGGTGATCGTCTTTCCAAATGTGTTGTGCATAACATGCTATGAATGTACCTCAATGCAAGGTCAAGATTGTAAATATACTGCAACCACATGTCATTATGGAATTTTCGGATGTGTTAAAATAGCTGCATATTCTGGTGGAGTTGATAAAAGTGAGTCAATACTACTTCATTAATGATCCATATGAGTTCTGTTACAAATAACCTCAATACCTCACTTACCAATAGTAATGTAAGAATGAATTTTTGTCATATGCTATATTTCATAATCATTTTTTGAAGAGATTTTAACTTTAAAGTGTATAAGAAATATAAATACAAACAGTAATCGTTTTTAATCTAACCGAACTTCTGAAAAGTCTCAATAACTAGGATCAGACGTATTGAGTCAGTTTTTTTAACAATGTAAATATTTTTTTTGTTTGCATAATATTTGTTTTGAAAATATAGTTAGAAGATTATATTGTAAATTGTTATATGTGAAATATTTTTAGTGGGAATGTGGTATGATCAAGATAAACGAATTATATCAATAATTCGAGGATGTGCTTTACCACCGCTAGGAGGTAAATTATTGAGGTGTTTTGTTGTTGTTTTTGTTTCTCAGCGTGAAGACATGTTTTCAGTTTTATTCAGGTGTTGATATGTGCGAGCAGACATCGATCCTCGGCTCAAGAATATTAAAATGCACATGTTTTAATGATTATTGCAACTCTTCCGAAAATTTCACTGTGTTTTTTTCTTTTATTGTTACAATTCTATCTGTATTCATATTCTGTTAAGAAAAAAAAGTTGAAGATACACTTAAATTAGTAATTCATTTTGTTATACGACAGCTAAGATCAATCCTTGCTGGTGAGATGCGGCTACGCATTCGTCTACTATGTGATATCATTAAGATGGTTGAATGCGAGCTTGGTCTAAACAGTGACTTGAGTTCACCACTCTTCACCAAGTCAGTACTAGTTATCATACATATATTTCTCTGGTACCAATTTACCAACCCCAGACGAATGGCGAGCTTGGTAGGCCTGACGATCGGACGCGAACTGACTAGGGTCTGCGTGTCACTGTGGCACCTTCACCACTGCGCAACTGCTACCCCTATGAACAAATATCGTCGTATATTCTACATTATTAAGACTATGTTAGCAGCATTATTTGCTCACAAATGTCGAATGACACTATTGAATGTACTAATATTTATTCATAAAATAGACTAAAACAAATGTGACACCTCCAAACTATGCAAATCTTTGGGTTCCATTAGTGGATGAGAAAAAAAAGAAAGTTATAGACTAATAACGAAATAAAATAGATTGTTATAAGACTATGTAAATAGATCAAAACGAAGCAATGTAGTGCTGAGAACCCGACAACGAATTTTAAAATGGCAAAGCGGAACGGTTAGAGCAAGAATATCATCTACAATACAAAGCAGAATTGCACAGGTATCGATTTCTATCAATAACAAAAATTCATTGTTGAAGTTCACAACTCTTCAGATTGAATACATACAATCAATCTTAACCAATTTGAATAACAACACAAAAAAAATAAATATATGCAAAATCAATGTATGAAGTGACATGTTTGAAAGGGAGAAAAAAAAATTCAAATAATAAT
>KN716269.1:2339-34154 GCA_000816705.1 Dictyocaulus viviparus | reverse complement strand
ACATACAATCAATCTTAACCAATTTGAATAACAACACAAAAAAAAATAAATATATGCAAAATCAATGTATGAAGTGACATGTTTGAAAGGGAGAAAAAAAAAGTCAAATAATAATTCAGTAATTTAGATGTGTGAAAAAAAAACAAGAAAAATTAATTAACAATAATTTATACATTATCTGACCTTCCTATAATTAGTAATAAGAATATTCTTCTTGGATTTTGACTGTAACTACGATTTGAAGATCGTTCGATGAGCTTTCATTGATGATATGAACCGGAGCTGTTGTGTGGTTCTGACGTTGTGTGCTTAGCAATACATTTTCGCAACACCTTCATTATTATATTGTGGTGATTGAAGGACGTTCCTCCTAGATATTATAAGCATAACTATCGTAATTTTTCAGCATCACATGATTTTATTTATAAAATAACAAAACTAAATCTCTTTTCCCACGATTCTAACTCTTAGTGGAACACCCAACCGGCTAGTCGCTAAGTTAGATAGCGCAACTTCAGGTGGTAAATCGGTTGTAAATAACGGAGCAAAAGCGACCTTGTATTTGCGCTAAGACACAGGAAGGGTCAAGCGATGGATTCCGTGATTCTGCTGTGCTAGATTTGTTCATACGTTCTGTATACATATGGATTATTCCATATGTGTGTGGTTTGCTTGTGCTAATGTTTGTGCAAATTCGCATCCTTCATTTAAATTAGGGCAAAAGCCTGCAATCAGATAACTGGTAAAGAACATGGCTGCCATTCAGGAGTCCGTCTCAATGGATAAGTCCAGTTCACTCTTGAAAACACCGACAATATCTTTGTGAATACATTATCCAGCCCCGATGAATGCATTGTGTACAGTGGACCTCATTTTCCTAAATACGTAAGAATGTCAGATGCCGTACCGTTTGGTGGGATGAAGCTGCTAAAATCTCAGGAACAAACTAGGCTGCCCAATCATAAAACGACTAGTATGATGATCAATATGTATAAGGTTCGAATGCCAGCACTAGGAGCTTCCATAAAAAATCTTCTGATGCAGGCTAAAAAGAAATCCAATATGATGTCATCACACTGCCCGAAACGAAAAACACTAGCTAAATAATTTTATATATACCTCTAGAAAAAGACTGTTTCTTAGACCATACAATAACAAGTGTTGGTGCCGTTGGTGTTCTTCCCAATTCAAATTTCATCATAAACATTGATTCTTCTGAGCAACTATCTACTTGTATGGGACGCTCAGGATTGAAATTTGCATAGTTCAATACAAGTTCTAATCTTCATCGATTGGCTTGAAAAATATGCCTGAGCAACGTCACATAGGTACAAAAGTAGTTAGAACTAACAGATTGAGCTACTATATGAGTTCATCATGGAGAACAATATGATTCACAGTATCTGATGATTTGAAAAGCCCTCCACTTTTCCATGGACGTAGAAAGGCTGCTGATTGGACGTGGTACAAGTGATTTGACTATCGTTGGTAAGGAAACGTACAACATTCAAATCGGACAAAAAAAACTTGTATGAAGAAAAATCAGTCTACACTGACGCATTAACTCGGCTTTACACATGCTTTATGCTAAAATTAAAATTAAAGAATGAATGGAAAAAACCGCGGTCTCCACAAAAAACGCGTACGCATACAATATTGGGAGCAAATGCTCAATGTGCTTGTTGCCAGCCATCTATGAGCTTCTCCCACATATCATTGTTAACAAAATTGGTGGAATATTGGACAGAAAACAGCTTCGTGAGCGGAAAAGATTCCGAAAGTGGTGTGGCACAGTGGGCCAATTCACACAATCACAAGACTCAAAGAGGTATCACGCGAGCACAAATGTTTACCCTGTCTCACGTTCGTTGATTCCAGGATAGCTTACATTTCATTCTCAACAGAAACGGTAATACAGACCTTGACTAGCCAAGGCTTCCCATTTCGCAAACTTAGATCCTTTGCAGTCTATATGAGATGTTCATTACTCTTCATTCTATAATGAGATTATCATTCACATAAAAATAAAGCTTAAACAAAGCAATATTATCTCACTGAAACTATTCACAGCCCTCTAGAGAAATTAGCGTGGAAACCACAGTGAGTGATGTGGAAGGGAAAATGGATATATGGCCAATTTACCATCATCCCTCTATTTTTGAAGATCTATTAAATACACTAAATATTAATTAAGCAATACAAATACTGGCGATATTCAATGGTTGTGGAAAAAGTAAGCAATCAATTAAACACCACAAATGTTCATGAAGAGCAGTTATATTTCTCATGCCAATTTAACGCAGAATGAAAATAATATTCTAGTGTTTAAGATGTGCTTATAAAGGTACTGAAATCAATGTGACAAGCAGTACAACACCAGAGCTTCGCAGAACTGCGCGGCCAGCGTGGAGAATACATGCGAACCTGGAGGATGTAGTGAAGAGAACGAAGATCAGGATTTTCACTATCCTGACACATGTTTAGGAATCTTGAATGCTTTGTTAGCAGGAGTGAAAGATTACTAGGTATAAATTTACGTGCTACTGTAATGGTATTGCAAAGTGTTTTCTGTGATAGTTCTAGAACTCCATTGGAATATGATAAGCGTATTGTATCGAGAGTGAAACGTTATAGAATGCTTAGAAAAAAAAAGTAAGCATTCAAAATTGAATAAACTACAAAAAAAGATTTAACTAGGAGTGTTCTGACATTTGGCTTATGGTCTTGATCAATCGATCAATGGTTCAAAGTTAGCATGTGAAGGATCATGATTGAACGCTTATAAGTCAGGATCCTACACAAGAAAATAAAATTTTTCTATGTATTATGCATGCAAAAGAATCACAATGTAACGATTAAGGATACCTTTGAGGAGAGCTCTGATCCACATTAACGTTGATTTTCGAATCATTTGTATAATGAGGAGCAACAGTTGGGTATCGAGTGACGCTATTAGGCTCTATAAGAGCAGTTGTATTCCTCCACTGCATATTTGAAGAATTCAAACATACAGCTGTAAAATGGTGATAATACAAATACGCTATAGAAACATATGGTTTCTCTCTTTCGTCTATTGAAATTCAAATGATTTTGTAATGATTATTGATTAGTGAAAAGAAGTAAAAATAAGTGAAAAAGCTAAACAAACATGACTATATAAAACGCGAGTTCTCTGTGATTGCTAGAGCTTCTAATGAATTGCATCATTAGAAATTTTTTTCCATTATGTATTAATTAGAACGAGTTTATAGCTGCACTATCGTATGATATTCATTTTGGAATATGTGTTTTTTAATGGAATGTTCCAGAAATGACATAAAATTTGAATAGTCTTAACACCAAACTATAAGCTGGAGAGAATTTTTGGATTGAACGTGACTATAGTGTACTGCTTTCATTAACATCCTGTACATTGCAACAGGTCACCTAACAAATCAACGAGAATGTTGAATACCTCTATGAAAAATAGTAACAAATATACAAGCACAATTTACGATAACCTCATTTTGAGGCTTGAGAGACGCATCTCGTTAGTAGCTAATATATCAAATCATGAAAAATTTCTTTTAAGAAACACAATGATAATAATTTCTTACCATTATTTGATGTCGTACTTCCAACTGAACGCATTGATGGAGATTGAGAATACGGATCAGTTGTTATAGCAGAATCTTTGTCCTAGAACAATTGAATCAATGCGATAATCTATATAGTTACGTACCAAAGAAATTGATTGAGCCGATGATTTCAGTACGGGAAACAGAAAAGAGATCGGCTTTTCGTAAATTCTAGGAGCAATAAACATGCAAGGTCTCCCCCGTTTCATCGGGTGACTAACGTTTTGCCACCAACGTTTATGAACGTCTTCATTAAACATGAAAGATCCTTAGTGTATAGCTTTTCTTTGAATAAATATGGAAAACCTTGAATACAAAATGGAAGCAAAGTTCGATCAAGAGGATTTCGTTGCTACAACCTATACGTCTTATTAAGCCCGATCGATATCATCTCATACAGTTGTCATCGTTATCACACCGTTACGGATATCGTATTGCATTTTTTTAAGTTAATATGCCAAGATAAAAACGTTGATAATATCAATTAATCAAGCAGTAGTTCAGAAACACCAAATTGAAACTCTATAGAGTAAGGAATTCAATCAGAACGTCACCAGCATACAATAAATACTCAACTGACATGGTAACGTTGTACAAGTATGCGCTAGTGATAAAAAGCTATGAATGATCTATATTGATTTTGCCTCATCCAATACGCTTATGTCTAGTAACAAAGTGATACGCATTAGAGACCATTACATTCATTTTGCAAGAGATATTTAACAGTGGTAGCATTGGAATTTGTTAGAGAGATTCATCAACGTGGAAGCAGCAACAAATTTGTATTGAAGCCAACAACCAATCAATCAATTATCTTCATTTTGTGAATGTTATATTTCATAATCAATTTATAAATTTTCTTCTACGTTTCTACGAGTGCTGCTTCTTCATCTCTTCCTTTCCAAATCTACGTTTTAATCGGCTATTCGGTAACGTTTGTTGAGGAAAAAATTGCCTACTATACGAGCACCTTCTTTTTTGAGAATGCACATATTTTTAGGAGAACCGGTATTTTTGACGATTCCAACACAGTCTGAATTCTTTTGAAACCTTATTAAGCTTGCTGAATGTTTTCCTTACCCATATGTATATTCAAAATAGCTAAACCAGCTTTCTATTCATATCTACAGTGATCAATAAGTTATCAATCTGAGCGAATCGTCATCTACTTAGCTATCAAGTTTTACCCGATGCTATTAGCAGTACTCACTCATATTCACTTCAGTACCACTGTGGAATATTAATGACTTATTGCTGATTACCACAAAAGAGTTCTTTGAACAAAATTTCTTCATCGCTGTTTCTACGAATCTTGATATAATGTCAAAGTAAACATGTATGGAAATGCAGTTCAAAATAACGAAATGTTCCTCAATAAGAAAAAAACTATTGACTGAATAATGACAGGCGTTTTATTGGTGCCCTAAGTGATTTTCAATAGATCAAATGATCAATGGAATATATTAATAGTAAGATAGATGGCTAATCAGTATGGATTTAGTATGAGGATAAGATTCGTTCAAAACGATGAGATGGTAGACAAGAAATACAAGGTTTTTTCTAAAATTCTACAATATAAATTACTCGATGTTTTGAAATTTCCCCATGTATTTAACCTTTGTTTCTATTTAGTGTTATGAAAATGTAAGTATCTAAGCAATTATGCAGTAACTCACCCCACTACGACCTAAAATGTTCATGCTGGTATTGCTCTCTGTATCGGAACAAGCGCTACTCACACTTGAATCAGATAGACGACGTGGCCGCACCATTACGGCTGCTTGTTGAGCTCGTTCAGCGCTAAAATTTTGATTTTTTTATAGCCTTTTCCAATTATGGAAATTGTGTAGAACAATGAACCTTTCCATAGTCAGCTTTTCCTTTAGAAATATTTCAATAAAGCGTTAATCTTATATGGTTAAGTTCTGATGACTTTGGTTTAGATACATAAATTGGGAAGTATTATGTCAGAAACCAATTCTCCACTTTGATTTATCAATCCTGATAAGGAAACAAGTAAGCTGCATATAAATACGAGCTTCACATACCGCTGTTGCGTGGAACTCTGTAATATAGACGACAGATGTTCTACAAGTCGTTTAAACCGTCGAACTGGACCTAAACTGATAAAATTTAATGAGCCTTCTATTGATGATATTTGATAAAGGGCCATCATGTTCCTCTGTGTAAGATAAATAGCCTTGATTTTGCCTCGCTTTAAACTTTCCATACAAACCTGATAACAATACAAACTGAACAACATAAGTGGATGGTTCATTATTCATTACAACCATTTGTTGAGAAGGAATAATTTCCACCTGAAATAAGCCAATAAAAGATACATAACTTAAAAATACTTAAAATATAAATTGAAAAAAAAAACAAGAATAACATAAACTAACATTCATTTTAACACCTCGACTGAAAACACCACCTCCAACAGTTGGACCACGCTTATATTCAACCCGAAAACAGTTCCGACCAACCACGCAATGACTAAGCTCATGTATCTAAAAACGAACGCTCATGTATATTTATGTCACTAAGCTTGTAAGAAAGAGAAGGAAGCGAAACGGGTAATAAACAATCCGTAATTTAGTAAAAACAAATAGAAAGTAGATCAAATCACCGTCAAAAATGCTCGAATAAGCTCAGCTTTGATAGCATTAAGAGTCTTTCCCTGTACAGGAACACAGTGAGTGTCATCACGTTCCACACTCATGCTTGATGCCAGTGATCCAAACCAGGATTTTTTCACCAAACTTAATGAAACATTTGTATTCATATGCTTGTTTGTATTCTGTCACAGCTTGAAGTATTATTACATTACTAAGCTGCTGTTGATTTTATAGAATGTGCTTCAATTATGTATTTTGAAACAAGCCGCACTCACTCGATAGTATCGATTACCGGACACTCCTCATTATCACTATCAGTCGGAGCTTTTGACATTTTTCTTCTATGAAATCGGGGTGTTCCAAGAAATGAGTTTTTGATGTTAGTTAGCTTTGATTTCCATGGACCCGACGACGTATTGAGACTAGCTTGACTGTTTCCTAAAACGATATTCAAATTCAATTTCAAATGCTATTCAAGTATTCACGGGAAAAATAAAATCAGCGACGACATCATTTCATACGTTCATTACTGAATTTACGGGTTAATTTATTATGACGCTTAATACACTTTCTTTAAAATATGATCAAAAATTATTAAAGAAAATATAAAATAATTGAAAGAAAAAACATTCATGATTTCAAAATCGTTTTCCTTCATTCGTTACTGTACGTAAGTTGCAGAGAAATCAAAAAGAATACGAAGTTACACTTTACTCTACCCCTATTTCCTCTAGCCTCTTTTACATATGTATCACTTGCTTTTAAATGAGGATGAGAAAAAAATTTGTAGATGGTTCCATCTTGATAATGCTCATGATGTTTCTCAGACCAATTGGGGCACTTTTGTGTGAAACACATAAACGAGGTGCACATTTCATTGATGTCGATCAAATCGGTAACTGAATGCCAGAAGCATAGTAAATGTTGCAGATGATTACATTACTAGTACTACCACTTCTTGTTACAACTATTGCTATCATTGTTGTAACTACTAGTAGTAGTAGTAATAATAATGCTTGCTGTCATTTAAAATATAGCACTATTTCACATCAATAGGCTTTTGAATTAGCCGTTTTCGAAAACACCTACATAGAGTGTTTGAAGCACTAATCTCCTAAGGGAGTAGAGTTAACAACTGCACGTCAAAGAGGAAGAAGCGCGAGATCGATTCATTTGTGAGTAACCAATAAATTCTTCTAGACTATGACAGTTGTTTAATGCCTATTGCTTATGGGCAAATTCCTGCAATGGCAAGACGAAAATACTGGCCTATTGGTGTTTATGCTATCTCGGCTTCATTTTGACAAGGCTTATACATTGAAAAATAAATGCAATAGAATTGATATTAAAATATCAGGTTGCAAATTTCATGTATGTTGAAGACGATTTTTGCATCAAAAATGGCATCAACATGTTTTGATGGAAAGATATTTTGAAAAACATTGTCAATTTCTTTAAGCTTAGAAATCCCTAACGTTAAAGCTAAGCCTAAATGAAAAGAATATAATACTGAATGTTCTACGAATTGATTTCACACATACTTAACACTTTTCGAATGATGACTTGAAGATTTTATACATTCTTTTTCTACGGATTATGATGTCGCCGACTTATTTATTATTATTTGTTTATTATTTATTTGTTTATGAAATCTGTCTGAACATAAATTTACCTGTTATAAGACTGTTGGTGGATGATGTAACTGATCCTAATCCCGACATTATAATGGATTCGGACATTTTAGGAGATGACTGGCATTTGGCCTTAATAAATTGTTTGCATACCTAGTAATATATCCTTCTACGTTAGCAACAATTAAACCTAATCCTTACGATTAATCTCAATAACTTCACTACAACTTTCAAATATGAGGAAAACATTAAACAACATTTTTACTAGAATTTGAATAATCATACCTCAGAAACCTCATTGTTTCGCGGCAATAAAAGAACATCCATTCTATCATACCCATTCCCTCTCTCGACACCATCGCAATTCTTGTTTGATTCATTGTTTTCTCGTCGTTCTTGCTCTTGTCGAACAGCTCTCACATGTCTAGCTGCTTCAGCTAATATATGTGGATCCACTGGTTGAGTGTAGTAATGATAGTTAGCGTGATTTCTTAAAATGAATCAGTCATAAATCATTGAAAGTACTGCTATTTTAACAAAACTAGATTGCCTAGAAGTCAAATATTGTCATATAGTTAGCTGGAAGCACTTCAGAATGTAAAACGCTACCGAAACATTCATTGATTGCTACAAGCAGCATTACAAAAATGGTAAATAAAACTTCTATAGTTCTGACGCATATCAATCAAACTCAGACGCGATTCGATGTTATTCCACATGTTTAGGAGTATTGCTATAGCTAAATCTTAAAGCTAATGATTATCTTTACTTTCCGTTAAGCAGTTAGGGCGAATCGATACATATCTGCATTCATTTACAATCTATGGATCTTATCCTGGAAATAACATATTCAATAATAAAGTCTATGCTGTCTCCTATGTGGAGCTATAACTGTTACCTCATTCTAGCAATAGCAGTAAAATACGTAATTATGGAGGTAATGAAACGTTTCGTCATGGGCTTAAAGTTTTGTGAGCAACTTGAGAACTTGGTATGTCAATATAATTTCTATTAAAACCTATTATGATTGAAAGAAAATAAAATAATTATTAACAAGATTCTAAAGAGATGTAAGCGTTCACGATGAAACAAAGAAGCTTTTACAGTATAATCTAGAAATACGCTTCTCACTGAGAAATCATGGAATTCGTTGAACGTCACAACATGTCAAAAACGTCATCGTTCTTACAAAATAAAAATAGAAGATCTAAAGAAGGTCGGAACATTTTTCCCGAATGAAATAAATCTTTAGAATAAAAATATTCTACCAAAAATGGTTGATATGTTTTTGCTACTAACAAGATATTAACTAGTAATTCATATCTAGCTTGTTGTACTCGATGAAAGATGAGTTAAAATCTCAGCCTTTGAAGAGGGAGCACTAACTCTCTCTTTCGTTTAAATATCTGGATTCCGTGAACCACAACTAAATTTTACAAGTAATCTTCTAGAGATAACGTTAAACGGTTTACCTAGAAGATGATCGACCTCGTTCTTCAGTTCTAGGTGCATAAACACCACTATTCCTATTCTCGAAATGGTCTCGTATAGAAGAACGTGGAGATTCCGTAGGAGAACCACCGAGACTACTATGACGACCCGAACGATGTCTTCTGGAAAAAGAAACGTTTGACTCACACACTGTTGAAGATATTGTGAAGTGGTATTTGAGCCTGATTCTTCTCAGAACTAGCAAATTAGCAAATAGCAAAAATTAAACGTTTCGAAAACATTAGTCTTGAAATTTATATCAGAAAAATGTAAAAAGTGATAAAACCAGAGAACAAAAGCGACTTCACAAGGACATCAGTAAACTAAAAATAAAAGAAAGAAGAATAAATAACTATAAATAAGGATAAGAATAAAAGAATAAATAAAAAATAACTAATAAAAATTATGAATAAGTATTAGATTCACCTATTTTATTGATTGTTTAGTTTAAAACAATGGACAACGATATAAAAAAGTTTCAAAATGAGCAAAAATATCATTTTCTTCAACATTCATGCAGCATTCAATGATTTGTAAACACCTTAAATGAGGAATAATGAGGCCGTTGGAGAAAACTTTCAATATTTGGTGATAATCACTTTGAGGTAGAACAGCTTTTATGCAAAAAGACTATATTGAATCTTAATAGTTTTCTTTCAAATATACCTTAACAGCTAAACAATTCATCAAGCTAAATTTCATCAAAAACGATGAAGCGATGATTACCTCAAACACGTTTTGATAACACGTTTCTTGAAATTCGAGTTAAAATCTTAGCTATGACATTACTAACAGAAAATATCTGTTATTATGCTGAGTTGTCAGCAAAACTCAGAACCTCAGGCGAGACTCAAACCCATACCTAAAGAGATATCTGTATTACCAACACAGCATAATTACAGATATTGTAATATCATTATAAAATAAAATACACTAACGATTATAACGACAAAAAAGTTGACAATTCAAAAACTGAGGGAAATTTCGAGGCGATTAAATATTTAAATCATTAAAGTTGATTGTTTTACGACCTTTCTCAAGATTTATTAGATTTAAACACTGAAAATTTTTTTTAATGATTATGAAAAAACTAAGCAACGACGTCAGATATGAAGAGATTAGAAAAAAAAAAATGTTTTTCATCAACAATTGTTTACGGTCGAGTGAAATAACGTAACGTTAAGCTGAAAATACTGAAGCAAGCCTTAGTTGCGAAGAAATATGAGAGGAAATTACACTAAGAAATATCGATTATATCGTAATGATTTCCTCAAATTTGATCATTCATTTTGTTTTGAGGTAAATTTTTGATGAAATACATTTCAAAAGTTAAAACTATAGAAAAGATACCAGTATAGAACATTTTTTTTTTTTGATAAAAAGTACTTCATATTACTACCAATGCAGAAAAAACGACAAGTTCTTCCAAATTATCAGAAAAGGATTGGGGCACAAGAAATCGTAACTGATAACGAGACTAGATTTTGAATGTTTCCAAAAAAATATATAACTTCCTTTCATGCCTCAAATCATTATTTTTTAAAATCTCTAAGGATTTACCTGAATATGAATAACTTAGCACATGATCGATTTCATTGCAATGCGATAGTACTCAAAATACGATCGTATAATATGTAAATGGATTTATAATCGCCTTAAATATAACTCATTTTGAATCTCTTACCCATATGTCTTTCTTGGATTGATTGGACTTCCGTCGGCGATACTGCCAACAGCATATCTGTTCGTACGTGCGGAATCCGTTCTCTTTCTCGGCGGATCATTATGCTGAGCAGATCCACGCAAAACGATCTCTGTCTCATCTTCGTGTGCTGGCCGTCGTCTCTTCCTATCCAGTAGAAGAAAGTAGACCATCTTCTCAGTGTTATGTCTATAAATAAATTCTATTCAAGTGTATAATATCAATAGGAATTGGCCTGCCGTTCAACCAGTTAACGCACGATAATTTTAGAGAGCAATTCCACACACATGGTGAAATCATCTACTTTATTAATCTGATAACCTATTCATCGATTACTCGCCTTGTTGACAGTAATTCATTAATGAGCTTTTGTTTGTCTTTGAAGCACCCCAGGCTATTCATATGTCGAAACACGTCTGGATCAATACTTTCTTCGCTAGGAATAACATGTGTCTATAAAATTAGCTTCTAAATAAGAGGATTACCAACAAAAGTGTCATGAAAGAAATACGTATAAAACATGTACTAAATGAGATGAGAAAATTTTAAAGGTAGTAACAAACCTGCACAACTTGGGACATTGGAAGCTCAAGTTCCGGCTCATTTTTAGTTGTTCCCACCACCCATGGATGCCGAAAAACATCCGCTAGCTAAAAGATGAATTATTTGAAAAATTAAAATAAGATGTGAGTTGAGAAACGAAATTCAACTGGTGGTGTCTTAGCGAAAAAGATAACAAAAATGTTAACCGAATATCGTTTAGCCGGATCGACTTCAATCATAGCACGTAAGAGACCTTGAACATCTGATGGTACAAAGTGTGGTATATGAAACATTCCTTTCTTAACCTTCTCTAACAAATTCCGAAGATTATCATCATCAAATGGAAGTGCTCCCTAAAAATTGAAAGGAAAAATCAAGAATATCCGGATTAGAATTTCCATTTCTGATACTGAAAATATTAATAAGGAAGACCCACAACTAGCAGTGCGTATAAAATAACACCACAACTCCAAACGTCAGCTTTTCGACCGTCATATTTTTCTCCCTAGAGGCATAAAACTGTTAGCATAATCATCGCTAAGAAGCTTTCAAATAACCGAAAACATTTTCGTCGTTATCAACTTACTCTAATTACTTCTGGACATGCATAATGTGGTGATCCACAACTTGTTTCAAGCATTGATCCTTCTACTTGAAGTGATGCCATACCAAAATCGGCCACTTTGATATTGTTTCTATCATCTAAGAGCAGATTTTCTGGTTTCAAATCACGATGGCTGGAATATCGACTGGCCTTTAACGTTGATAAAGAATCATGATAACAATATCATTATGATCATTCTATTGAAAAAAATAAAAACTAAAACATACCAAATATTATGGGCATGACAAAAATCGAGTGCTGAGATTATTTGACGAAAGAATTTACGAGCTTCTTTCGACATTAAACGGCCTTTACGAACGAGGTAGTCGAATAATTCACCTCCACTAACGTGTTCAAGTAGTAAATATCTATAAACACATCCACTTACAAATAATATTCAAATGATTTGAATCGATAAAATCTAACTCATAAAAAGATGAAGAACATACAAATATTTCTTATTTTCGTATACATCGTAAAGGTGTAAAACATGAGGATGTTCTATAAGCTTCATGATGGCGATTTCTCGTTCAACCTGTCGAAATAATATGTATATATTTTGAAAAGTATTAAAATATATTATATTAAGCTGTTAATATAAGGTAGATCATAAACAGATATTTATTTATAGGATTATTTATTGTTGTCTGTATTGTCTTCAATGAATCATCCCACTAAGAAACCTCATTTTAAAATTTGCATCATAATATTTTCATGATAAAACCCTAGAATTAATCATAACACGAGTTCTAGCTGAGTTTTTTTGATGATATCAGAGCAGCCTTAGTCATAAAAAACTTACAAAATAAAAATTCATAATAAATAATAAATGTAAACCAAAATGAGACTACTTTTTCTGGACAATTTCTATTGCAACTATATTAGTCATTAAAGAAGTGACGTGATAATTTTCTTAAAAGTATTACTAATCATCAATGCTTGATGAGTGAAATCATATAGATGTACTTTTCATGTACCGATGAGTGATGAAAATGAGTGATAAGATGTTTTTTTTTCTTTAGAGATATTTTGTCATTTGTTTTAATTAAGTATTTGCATTAATAAAATCATTTTTCTATAAATCACATGTTTATTGATTTTCGGATAGAATTTAGGAAGAACGAAACGATGTTCTATGTTTTTTCGGATTTACGTCAACAATCGATACAAATAATTATTATGCAGACTAATTATCGCATTCGATTACCTCGTGCAATAATCATCGTAGGATGAAATCCACATGCGTAGCCTCATATAGTTCTCATAAACCTCATTTTTCTTATCGATTTCAATAATACACTAAGATTATCCACAAAATAGTGAATGTTCGTTGTGTGAAAATCGATTCGTTACCTACCTTCTGAAGAACGGATTCACTTAATTTCTCCTTATTAACAATTTTTATAGCAACTTTTCGTCCCGTAATGCAGTGTGTTCCCGTCTTGACGAGACCTTAGAAATAGTAAAATTACAACAATCGTACAAATCATTGCATTCCCTCGTATTTTTAATTATTATACCTCACATAAATATTAAATAAACTCAAGAATATTGATTAGAAGATCATATTAGTTTAATGAAACGGAGGTATGGAGTACGGAATACTAGATTATGAGAAAATTTAGAATGATAGAATGTTGAATATGAAATCATATACATATATGAGTATAAAATAAAAGTATTCATAAGGTCAAATTGATCCTCGAAAATTTAACTGATTTGAGTGACAAGTTTGAAAAACTAAATCGATTTGAGTGTGTGTGATATGATTGATACAACACTAATTAATATACGTTATAATATTTACATAGATTTTTTTTTGATGAATTACAAAACTATGAAAAGTGTTTGATCTTTGAAATTCTATTTCTTTTTTGTTGAACTTTTAATAATGTCCTAATATTCAGCAGTACTCATAGAAACAATATATTTTTCAGTTGAGGAATAATAATGCGTTTTGAGGAATGAAAGCTAAAACGCTACAATGAAAAGCTTATGAATTACATTAAAAGTTTCAATCATAAAGGAGAACAATCCAAAAATTGAATTTATGACAGAAAAAAAAAGAAAAATATTGGTCTGTTATGTACTTCAATCAAACATTGTTGTTTTATGTGTCCAATTTATACGATTATATTTGATTGTATATTAAGCTAACCAAACTGATACTCAAACCTCAAAACTCAAAAAAAAAACGATGGATCGACAGAAACAAATAATTATTTACCAGTCTGCCCTTTGCCAAGGGTTTTTTCCAATTTATATGGTCCACAATATTGTGCTTGTTGAACTGGTCGTGAGCTATTCACATTTTCAGCCATTTGTTTCGTGCTTAGCTCATCATTCACCGCTGTCAGCTTCGTGTTAATATCTCCTAGTACATCCTTGAGAAGAAAAAATCGTAACATTAAAATGAACAAGAAATTCGTCATGTGAATATGATATGAGGTAATTTAATTGAGTGCAAAAGATTTTTTCGTCCTACCTTTCACACACATTCAATTTATCATAAATTTCAAAAATATTATCAATATGTAATAATTACTGAGAAATAAAGTTATTTATGACATATATGTGCAAAATTGTAAGCATTATCAGCTTTATAATGACGTTGAATATACTGTATATTCATGAGAAGATGAATTTGAGGACAATAGATAACCTACCTTCAACGTGCTAATCATAGAGTGCTACGCCCAAGTATTGGACGCCACCATAAAACAAAAGAAACCTGCAAAAATAATCTGATGATATGTGAAGAAATGCTTAAGAAAACATTATTGAAGCATTCAGATGAGTATTCAGACAGAACCGTGAATCTACCGTATCGTATAGCACAATCTACAGTAATCTACAGTAATACGGTAATTCTGAAGCACAAATCACTATAGAGGAAAGAAAAATTTGTAGTTGTAAATAATATAATAAGTAGTACGATATAATAGAAAAGCATAGAACGATTTTTCTTTAATACAATTTGAATAACGTTGTAATAGATTGATTCAATAAAAATATGAAACTATGCTTAAATAAAATTTATATTAACAACTGAGTACATTTGTAAAATAAAATCTGTTGTAAAAATAATCCAGTTATTCATTAACAACCGTATCCTATTTATTTATAAAATATTGAAACTAATAAAGATAGTTGAGATATTAAAATTACGTTGTCACAATAATAATTAAGCACTACAATTCAAGTATAAAGTATGGCTGATCTAGGATTATCTACTCTTTTAGATGAGGTATTTCAAAAGGTAGAACAGCGTTACACAGCGAGGTAATCAACTTAATGAGTTGTCCGTCAACTAGAGCTTTAATATATGTTTCCATAAAAGCATTCAGATGTAAAATAATGTCATGAATCATCACGACTTTAATAGAAACGCATACGGGACTTTGCTAGATATTTCAACGTATCAGACGAGAATTTGTGATAACGAACACGTTACCTCAAACTGCATTAAGAAATCTTTCCAGACTCGCAACGTATCTAGTAAATACTGAGGTATTAAAACTCATAATCATCTGAATATTCATATGTTGAGGTATATGAATGAATAAAATACTCAATAGTAAGCATCACGCTTATTGCAATACGAGGAATTTTCAATATTAGCATATTTCAATTGCTATTACAAATTTTTTATTCATGATTGAAAGCTCGTATTAATTTTGTAGTTATTATGACTTTATATTTGTTTTTACTGCTACCTGTTATTGTTCCTAGCTTTTTTCTCACTTTTCTTTCTCGGCGAAAACGTAGACGTTATTGAAAATTAGTACACAAAATGTTTACACCTACAACTGAAACAAAACAACACTAAAAAATCTACAGTGATTTCTGTAAAGTAAATATGAAGTGAAACAAATAGGTGATCTGCAGTTTGTACGAAAAATTACGAAAGAAGAAGAAGAAGAAGAACAAGAACAAGAACAAGAAAGTAATATGAAAAATAAGAATCTAATAGAATAGACAATATTCTATGACATATCTGGAAGATATGCCAAACTCATATGCAAATACGAGAGCCTGACGCGTTGTTCGTTCCAGATTTGGCCTGGACTGCTGCGATGGACAGCTCCGGCCCAGCATAGTCGAGCCCTCTCTACTCTCCCCACTAGGCGCGCTCGATAACCGACCCTCAGGCTTCATCCAATAAGTCCCTAGCCGTCGACACCCTCCATCGTCACCACACGCCCTCACACTCTCCACATCATCTCGTCTTCCTACTTCCTTTGAGTCTAATTTGATAAATTTGTAAAGGAAGTGATCACAAAATCTCTATATTTATTCATATTGTTGATTTCGACACATTAGGAAGGACAATTGATAACATTCGTCCTGTAGTGGATAAGACTTGACAAAGGGACTCCTCCCCAACAAAACCATAAATGGTACAGTTCATATTTTATTTGAATAACGTAGGATCTTATAGTAACTATAATGCAGTCAAGAATATAATTATGCAAATCACACTTAATAAACGAAGATAAACGACATAATCATTGGATAAATTGTGATAACTTAAGTCGAAAGAGTAAAATTTTGTTCGGATTACTCAACAAATGAATGTGGTGATCAACAACACGACTGCTTCAGTAATGATTAGTACGCTTGGAACAAATCAAACGCTTCCATTTACTAAAAGCATAAACCAATATGATCTAAGCTGTTAATTTCAAAACCTACATAAAAATAACAACGAATAGTGGTATAAGTACAATTAAAACTGCACTGTCTTACGATTACTGTACTTTGCACTTTGCAAATTTCAGACCAAATGTCATACTGTACGATATTAGATTAATTGACTTCATTAACTAGTGAATAGCCCAATGGGCATTTATTTCTTATCTACATTTAGAAGATTATATGAAAAAGGTTTTCAAGAGTTAGTAAATTTCAAAGAAGATGTAAGCATGAAATGTAAAGTAATGGTTCAAAATGATGCTAAGACCAATTTATGACAAACATAAGATGAAAGTATAGCTTATTAAGTAGCATGAACAAACAGTGGGAAAAAAACAACCATCGTAAACGCACTAATTGATGTTTCGTCGTATTAAAATTTGAAATATGAGGGAACCATTTAGGAGAGGAATACTGAGACTTTCTACTTAACACACAATTCGAATCTAATTAACCAATCAATTGAAGTTAACTGTTGTCTCAACAAATATTTGAATCATTTCAAAAAGCGAATCACCATCAAACACCAATGGATCAAAAACCAATGGCAACAGAAAGTTATACAGAAATTATACAGCTATAGTCCCTAGATGAATAACGCTTTGCGTTGAATTGTTTCCGGCTTACAATCACAATCCATCGCTCAAAAGAGACGACTGAGTGAATGCTGCTGGTTTTACTCGAACAAAAACACAAAATATAACATTCGAAATAACGAGCAATAAACCATGGCCAAAAAGTAGATAACACCATTGATCCCATCTTGACTCCGGAGCAACGAGGTAAACTGAAACCACATTCACTCACTCAATAGAACTCTTATTCACATGAAAATCAAATGATTCAATTTGAAAATCTAACGATGTATAACATTATCTTTACCAATAAGAGGTTGTAACAAAGTGACGAATGTAAGAATTAGTCCGAAGCATGTGAAGAGAAAATACGCATACTGCCTGTAAACATAATTAATATAATCTCTGACAAAACATTTGATACAATGAAAACTTGCTGCAACTAGTTGCTATTTTTAAAGTAGTCAACATAAAGAAACAAAAACATTAAGAAAAATAGAAATCAAAAAATTAAGACAGTATCTTTAACAGGCGTACTAGCAAAACCATAAATCTTCCACATTTCTCAAGAAGCTCTAGAATTTTAATCTCATTCGATGTGATAGATTCTAAGATTTCTAAAAAAAAAAGCTGAATTGGAACGCTTTCACACGTTTTTCTTTCTCTTTTTTCCATGGGAATGTACTCGGTGTTTTGCTTCATTATAACACAAAATACTGAAAAGCGATCAGAAATCTACACAGCAGCTGTTTACTATAAGCTCTACTTTTAGAACTCTCAAAGCTGAGTCTATTCATTAGAACAAAAATTACTTTGGCGGAAGAACACAATTCGAGAAATTTACAACCAACAAACGTTTGAAGTTAGAAAATCAATTATAAGGGAATATTATCACAATGAATGAATGTATCACTATATGTTATTGATAATTTAGAGCAAACGCAATAATCCTTTTTTGTCCAGAAAAAAAATGCTCAAACCACACTAAGTTTAAGCAGTTATGCAAGTTAGCTTTGTCAGACAACAAAATTAGCTTGACAGACCATCACAAGTCAGTCGTTCGATCAAACATGTCATTCAATATCTGAGGCAATTGAAACAATTATTAAGAGCCTATTCACTTCAAGGCGGAATAACACAATTATATGTTAAAGGCTTAATAATAATCTGTTTGAAAAATACATCAAGAAGGTTTCAAAGGATTCATTCAGTCAGTGAAGGTTTCCAGTAATCTTCTCAATATAGACACTCAAAATATGACAGGAAATTCAAATAGTAAATATGAAATAACAGTAAAAAATTATAAAGTGAGCAAATTTTAAATAAGAATTTAAAAACTGTATTTCAATGAGAAGACAGCACATTCGACAAAGTCTTCTTGAAAGCTCGTTACGAAATTATCCCACTGCGTAGAACAACAACATTGCATGGAGCTCAACCTGTAGACAGACAGGAATCCACACATAATTCTACTGTATGGAAGGAAGAGGTAACACGGGTTATAGAGGTCTGTAAAGATCACCACCTATCCCTTGTTATAACCATCTCGACTACAAGAAGGTATTTGACAACGTCAAAGTGTAAGCTGTACTTTTAGCACATTAACAAATACATACCCACAAATAGGTGCTCACCTTTTCGACTCCACAGTTCACCTACTGCTTTGCTACGCATTCAAGATCTGGATTAATACTTCAACCACGTCAAGAATTTTATTAACTACTCACAGGGTGTTTGAAAGAAGACTTATGAAATATAACCGGCAAACTCACTGCCAATTCGGACTCCGCAGTATTGACGTATTGAGTAAATTATCTCGTTCACAAGACCCAGAGGTATACACGTCAAAAAGAAAGACATAACTGAGCTGATCATTTGAAGACGTGAAATTGACAAAAAGAACTGTGGAATGATACAAACAAAAATGCAAACGTTCTACTGGTCGACCAGCTCCAAGATCGGTAGACGTGCTCGAGACAAACGTCAGAAAGCTGTACTCGCAGATGTCAACGATTTCAGGATCACGGAATAGGGTGCGGCAATGTCGCCATGAACGCAAAAAAAACCACCACCACAGACAACAAAAGCACGAGAAACAGTGGAAAATTGTTTAAGGCTAACAAGTCTAAGTAATGTAGTTTGCATATTAAATATAGGCTAGGATTTTAATTATTCACCTAGCAATGATTACAGCAGCTTTGTTATATCCGGCTGCATTGAATCCAATAATACCTTGAAACAGTGTGATAAGAGTTGCACATACAACCTAAACATTAGATTATTAATCACAATAGAGATATTCAAAAAACTGAAGCTTTAAAGTACAAAATAAGTAAAACCTGGTGATGAGCAGGAACAAACGAAGTGCATATTGCTAGAACACCGGCTAAACCAACAGAAAATGAATTAAATACTCGCACCTTATTGCATTCGGATACCGAAATCCAAATATCCGATAATTTTCCTGAACTACGATTGCGTTAAATATCAGTCTACTTAGAATATAAATTTGAAAAAAACTATTTTTAATAAAAAGATCGACAAATATCACACAAAAACGTTACGTATTCAGCGCTGAACTCAAACACTTGTAGTTGAAGTACATTTGAAAAGTAGTCAAACATTAATGAGAGTAACTTCATTAAATGACTTGTTTCACTTTTACAGACGTTAATTATGTCCGGTGTATTCTAAGCTATTTAGTAAAAAACCTCATAGATCAGGAAAATGAGTGCCGACACTGACACAATACTTGCATGTGCAATAAAAGATGCTTGAAATTTTTGGAAATCACGTTCACCAGTTCAATTTTACGCAACTAATTAAGAAACTGAACCAATAAAAGCCAGAAATATAAGATTGAGGCAAGATCATCGATCCGACTTAACGTCATTCAGCTCTAAGTGCCCTAACAAATAATGACCAAATGTGTAAGAGATGACAGCTTTGAAAAAAAATAGGTTACTTGATTGCATGAGGAAAAATCGAAGTTCTAATGATGGGAGGCGCTTATATTTGGATAGAAATAATTACAGTTTTCGGTGAAATTTAGATAAATGTAAAATAGAAATAAAGATATGATTAACTTTTCCAGAAAATTCCGCTTTTCAAACGAATGAAGTACCAATTTTATTGAACATCATTTACATAGCGCATGGATGACGACCGGTGAACATGAGCTGTAAGTGACTGGATCCCACTGGACATCAAACGAAATGCAGGAAGACCACCAGCCCGATGGTCTGACCTCTTCACCAAAGCTCTAGAAAGGAATTATGATGCTCGACGAATCCATAGAGCGAAAAGAACTCATTGGGCTACCCTCGCGCGCAATAGGGAAAAATGGAAGCTTTACTGGTGCTCACTCGACTTAGTCGATGATCAACGGAAACCCAGGTATTCATTTACATATATAAAAAAGGTGGAGATGTGGTGATATATCTGGCTGACGACACCATCAAATCGATTAACTGCTACACCTGTACTACGAAGGAAAAATGACATTGAGAAACTATTCATTTGGTTTGATATCATGCTTATAAGTTCATTATATAGCAATTCAATTGTATAACAACAAAACACATTCATGGAACAATAAATTTCGAATCTGATTCGTACAACCAGTTAAGTCACAATCGTTGAGAAATGCCGTGACACGAAACCCTTAAACCAAAATATGCGTGAAGAAAGATTGGTCTATGTTGAAGCCGTTAGAAAAATAGTCGGTATTGAGCACTCTCCTTAGCAATTCTATGTTTGTTGAGAGTCAGATAAAAAATTTAGAAGTTTAATCCTAATAAACAGCAATATCACTAGGTAGATATATCAAAGAAAAGCTTATTTAAACGCCAAAAATTGAAATGAATTACGATCACATATTATTTTACCATTTTATCATATAATTCTACAAACTGTAATATGCACCTCAAGCCTTTGTGAGGCATATGTAACCTTATAGAGGTAATACATAAAACATATTTAAATGTCACAATAGTATTAGTAAACCTGCAATAAATTAGCTTTGGAACTATTTTGAAATATAAATAAGATTCAAGCGAGCCTATCATTAAAGACACATAATTTGCTACAGTACTACTTACCGCTAAAAAGCTTTAAGCTAAGCTGCAGCACGAATGAGATTGTGTTGTATTGAGATGTGGCCAAATCTGACATATTTAAAGCCTTTTTAAGAATTGACGGAGCAAACGTCATAAAAACCGAAATGCCACCGAAGTTTCCAAATGCTGCCACTAGACACGACAACACAGGTACAGACGTAAAAAAAGCCCTGAACACTATATTTCGATTTCTTTCTGTACATTATAGCTTTTAGTGATAGTCATCATCTAGTTAGTAACAATTTCTTCGTAGATGCATCGAAAATGATGGCACCTGAGTAACGTAGAGTTGCCTTAGCACTTTCTCTATCTTTAAAACAGACGTGTTAAAATAGCTACGTTTACGGTACCGCTTGAGATTTCAAATTTTACTAACTCAGCATTATTAGGGATAAGACAAGCTTGAAGAAGCTTTGACAATGATCACTTTCTTGCGTCGGGATCAGCCATACGCATTCGTGTACGACGTGATGTCATAGAGTTGGTTGAATGTGAGCTTGATCTATACACAGTGACTTGAGTTGGCCACTCTTCACCAAGTCAGTGCTGGCTATGTTACCCAGATTTATCTGGTACCAATTTACCGACCCGGAGAAATGGTGGACTTGGTATTCATAGGGTGTGAGCGAACTGATTCGGACACGCGTGTCACTGTGGTATCTCCACCACTGCACCACTTTGTCCCCATCATTATAAATATTGGAGCTTTAATGAGTTTTTATTGTTCAATAGGTATAGTGCAGCACTTTAACTTCGCCATAACACCAGAATAATAGTAATTACATAATGAAAGTATAGAAAAAAGAGGTAAAATATATGTAGAGAACAAAACTCATCGAGCACAATACATATTTATCTTTTCAATATACTGTTCAATTGATACATTATGTGTAAAGGTAACTCACCAAATATATAATAGTAAGTGTATAGTTTTTACCTGTAGGGAACAGCTTGGCGCTGCGCTCCCGTAAGTCGTCTATCAGAATCAACCTCCTGAAAAGTAGTGAATTACATGAACTTGCCTATACGAGTGCATTATAAAGCAGTTGGTAAACATTAGTCGCGATTACAACTTTGACAAGTTTCCTTGAAAGGTTTAGTCGGGGGGCCTTTTTTATTATGGCTTTCTTAGGACGTTTGTTCACCAGACTCATTAAATGAACCAAAGATTACAGACTAACAAACAAATCGAAAAATTACTGACAGACCATGACTCAATTGCTAAGGAATTTTCATGCTGCAAATAAAATTTATTCTACTTCAGGATGAACCTACATTTCAAAATTCAATGATTTCTATCATTTTATCCGATTACAAAAAATTAAGTGCCTACATTATCATCTCGATCTGATAATAGAGGATAGTCTCTGAAGAATATAACCCATAATACAGATATGAGCAAAGAAACCAAACCATTAAAATAGAAAATTTCACGCCATGAAAACCATTCACAGATAACTCCTGATGTACTCATCAGAAAAAACAGACCGACCTGAAATATGATCTACATTCATAATTTTCTTGTCAATACACAACCAGATATTTGATAACGTTCGCTTCAAAGACGCTTCAAAACAAGATTTCACAGATACATGTATACATTGACGAAATGCACGCCCTTATAAAGGCATGATGCCAAAGGAAAATGTGATTTTTTTCTATCAGTTAATCAAATATGTCTAATTTTTCGTATGAGTGACAATTATGCTTTCCTTATAGTTCTGTTTCGACAAATGGTTTGATGGATCAATAGAGTAAGTTCAACACATTTATTCCAACATAAAAACCTAACTATATTCAAAGCTTCATGACGATCAACTATCGTCCCGAAGAAAACTATGTAGCAAGACTTCAACATTCCCTAAATCCATGAAGTCTACTAAATGCTTCTTGTGATGACTTGAGAACGATCCAGCAGTGCTCTCTCTCAACATTCCATGCAGTCAAATTATCAATACTTCGGCATCAGTACCACTTAAACTAAATCCTTTCGTCTAAAGTGTCAAACAAAGAAACAACTGGTAATCTCGTGTTAAACCAGTGTTGAGCCGGATGTCCACATAGTTGTGGACTTCGTGAATGCGCCAGCGAAGCGCTGTGTGAATTGTTTATTACCTGATTGGCACTCCTGTGACAATTTTCGCGTTTCTCTAAAGGATGCTAAATCCATTAAATTTCACGTAATAGATCTACAAGTGACAAAGAGCAGAAAGAATAACATATGACAACATCACGGAAGGAAATATGTTATCTGTTGAAAATGTACTCAACACGAAATCTCAATTTAGCAGGTACTATCATACACTTATCAAATGCTCATGTCGTCTATTCATATAAGGTCTTATCACAACTCATCATGACCCAAAAAAAATCACCGTCTCACTTTGTATCAGTCGACCTTGTTTCGGAAGAGTTTGAAACAAGCAGAGATAAGTGTAATGACATTGTAAAACGGATACTATGATGACTACGTATAAATAAATGGCGCAGTGCGTCGTGTATCCTTATAAGAATACCACATACGATTCGATATTATCACGACGATCAAAACATGATTGGGATGAGATCTAATGGTTGATCAATCCTTGAGATATGCTCCTACCAACTCGTGTTCAACGTAATATCGTGGAAGTAATAGAGCGTAAACCTGGTCTATGGAGTGAATTCAATTGAATACTCTTTAGCAAGCCAGTGCTCGTCATCTTACACAGATTTGACATAAAACCTGCTCTACTAATCCTATTTTTTGTAACTTGATTTGATAGTAAGTATTATTTTCGATAGAAAACGAGTGGCTCCTGACATTTGATGCCTTGCATTAGTTTTTTGTGTTCCCAAACTCCAACCTGAAGGACGGATGGTAAAGGTTTTCATACTTTGCTTGTTAATAATCAACTATATTCAGCGTAAAGTATGCGTACAGTACGCAGCTGTTTCAAATTAATTTATACAGTCCAAGTTAATGAACAGGAAAAAGCAGAATATCGTTTACACTCCGTGATTAAACACGTACAGTATCTGTACTCCCAGTGAAAATACCAATATTATAGTGTCGGCTAAGAAATTATAGGGTAAAAAATTACCTGCGAGTAACTTGTCAGCAGAGACACAAACATTCCCATTTCCGTTCTGGAAGTCCAGTGAGCAGTGACATGGCCGACAAGTGGTACATTTGGAGCTACAGCTGCTCCTTGTATTATTCTAAATATGAAACAATTATTGACATCGCATTAGTACATCTCACTTTTTTTGTCTGATCCATTTCAATGATGACATTTTTTTGCAGTTTGGTCCTAACCAGAAGAAAATGATTTTTAAATCGAATACAACACTATGTTTGCTATCTGTAAGTGATGAAAAAAAAGCCTTACTTCAGTACAAGTGTGGTATGCGGATTCAAGTCGTAAAGTGGAGGAACAAGAATAGTAGTTAATGAGGAGAGTAAACAACTAATAAATATCGAGCATCTAACACGACGAAATTCACCATATAACATCATAAAAATAAGCATACAAAGATGCCCAAATGGATAAGCAGAATATATCAAACTCATTTCAAAAGCAGAGAAATACATTATCGGGGATGACGATGGACTCCTGTAATTATGAAGCTCATAGTAAAGTTTGATAATATGTGTATAATTTATTTAACTAATCTGGTCCTATCTATACTGCTTTGAGAAATATCGGTTCAATCAGTCATTACTGGAAATCAGACGATCATTTCCATACATCTATTGAATGAAAACTTAAAAAATCACTTTGTAACGTACCTTTGATAAGTCTCATATGCGTTTTTAGTACTATCCACTTTACAAATTGAAGCAAAATTGAATGCAAAACTACAAGATAACCCAATGGCTGATATGCTAGTAGCTAAAACCACAATTACATATCTCCATCGAGGAATTTTACGTTCCTGAAAGTATGATATGCAAAATTCCTGCAACAAATGTGTGCTACGAACCTTTTGTGATCTCATATTCTTTGGATAAGCTATGGATTGGCTATTCTCATTTGTTTGTTCCTCAACGATCATAGTCCTGAAAATGTGATAAAATGAAATACTGAAGTTCAATCACTTTTACAAATATTGGTTAAAATAACCTTTGTCAAGTATTACATTAAGTATAGACGAACGGTATGCTTCAAAAAATTTCTGATTGAACCACGTTTATATTGTGCTTAATCCACAATATAAGAACCACGTTAAAGTTTCTGGAGAAAAAGCAGAAGCAAAAACCAGTGGCGTCTCCATTTCTAGTTAGAATGCATGATATAACTGAAGTTCAGCAATACCGAAAAACTCAGTATTCACGTCATATTTTCTTCTGTTTGTGTGATTTGACTCGCTGTTTATTTCAATGCTTCAATTTTTATTTTACTAGTAGTTTATTCTCACTTTACTAAATCTTTTTAGCTCATTCACAACTAGGTGCAAAATACGAGAACTTCGCATGAAGTGATGGTCTACATTGTTTTTTCGCTTGTCTTATATGTGAAACTACTTACCGATAGCAATCCAAAACTACTCTCATTAGCTGAATCCGCTCACATAAAGTGTCCTTTACCAATTATGAAGTAACCCATTTCGTGTAGCAGGAAAATCTTATCCTCATTCACAATAGCTTGTTCTATCGTAACATTTCGCCTTCTACACTCACCGTTTTGGCAAGAAAACGGATTTGTTGCGTGATTATTTAAATTAAGGGTACTCATGGGTGACTCATAATGCTAAGAATGAATTTGGAATTCATTTTTTGGAATTAATATCACATGGTTCCCAATAATGAAGAGGGAATCATGCACAGCAAACATAGACATATATCAAAGGAAGCATGTTCACTCATAATGATGCAGATAGGAAAACACCTATCGGCTTATCATTGTTTTGTGTAGTTACATGCTCTAATCAAATGCTTAGCTACCAACATGCGTATTATCTCGTCATTATTTACTATTCTTAAAGATGGCGCTTTCGCTCCTGTTATCTTTATACTAATAAACACAAAAGTTTCAAAAACATTTATAATGGAAATACCAGTATGGAAGGAAACAAAAATAAAAGAATGAAAGTAACTAATGAATACAATCACTCTATATTCGGTTAGTCGTATGAAAAAGTAATGTTACTTTATTGGTGATCAATAGTAAATTTTGGAATGCGTAAAATCACTAGATAAAACCGGGAATGAATCCTGATAGTGATTCAGAATACCGTATAAAAAACCCAAGAACAAAACGAAAAAGGGACACTATTGCAAAAGCTAGTCACTGTTATCACTATCCTCCAAAAGAGGCCTAGTATAAGGTTCTTCAGCGAGTTTTGCATTTTTCGTAATCCACCACAAATGTTGATCGCGCACCATACACCTTAAAAAACAATAACCAGGTTCATATGAAAGACTTTAAAATAAGAAAAGTGTAAAATATTCCATACGTACCATGCAAAAAGCAGAATGGCTACAACGAAAATGAAAATAGCGAGTATTCCCTCACACGTTGTTAGAAATAAAATTCCTGCAAAAACTAAAAAACATGTTGGATCCCAGGAAAAAATTCAATTTCGACAACTAAAAGATACCGCACGACACCTTCACTTTCTAATAACTCTTCACGACTGATTAGATTTATCAAGTCCATAACAACACCGTTTGTCCACCCAAAGCCCTCTTGAACCACGTATTCTCCACCACCACCCGGCTTACCGTCCGAGCTGCGAGCATCGTACTTTTCCCATACAGCAGGAGGCTAAACAAATACTGTGGTTAATAGAAAATATACTGCACATGCTGTAAAACACGAGTAACCCTGCACAAGCCAATCTAGTTTTAAACAATAAGTGATATTGTTCGCAATTCTTCTTGTTTCTATGACACACATTTTCCTGTGGTATTTTTTTGTGATAAATCGATAGCCTTAGTTCCTCTAATGTTAAATTGACGAACTATCTGTACCATAGCGAAAAGTGGTCCCAAAAATACACAGGCGAACACAAGACATCTAAGTTTTTCGAATAATAAAACCATATGAATTTGAGAATAACAGTGTGCAACTTTACCATGCCTTCTTTTGGATTGAACTGTCCGTTGAAAACAGTGTTGATAAATTTATTAGCTTCATCCAAAGCTCTCTATAAAATTCGTGGATTATTTGCAAAAATATTAATTTTTTATATAAGCATATTGTTACTTGACGTAAAGCAGGATGTTGAGATCTAAGAAGGCTTTCGATGAAAAGATGTTGTGTTGGTGCCCATACATTTGGAAAGTCCCACTGCTCATAAGACCTTACAGGGAAAGTAGAAGGTATCCCACCTTTAAAAATATTATATTCTAATGTTTTGTTTACGTATGAACACGACTAGCAATTATTGGACATACCAGGGTACCGATAAACATTAATCCTCTCTAAGTAACTGTGAACATCGCTAGCATAAGATTTTGATTCCGCCAACAAAAGAGGAAAAACATTAGAAGGGTAGAAATCGGTCCTTAATATGAAGCATTTCGTAGTGTTGAATATGATGCTATGGAGAAAAGCTACCTCTGTTTCTCGTTGAACATATCATAATCAAACCAAGATCCTTCACTGCGGTTCCAAAACAAAGTATCAATATCTGATAAGAGCCTGTCATACATTTTGCGATAGCGCACGAACATACTTGAAGTAGAAAATAATAGAATTATCAATTAATGTCCAAACAATTTTTAATAGTGATTGCTATGAAGAATACATAAATAACCTTTTATTGCCTAGAAGTGAGTGCGACTCTGCAAGGAAGTTCATATTCAGAGCCATGAACACGTTCAAATCAACCGGAACGACTGTATGTGTGCGAATTGTCACCTTCTCGTCTTGAAATATATAATTGTCGAAGAGAAGCTTGATTTATCCCTCAAATAATCTTACACTCAAGAATAAATAAATATGTATGAGTAAAAGAAAAATGCATACACTTTCGCATGCCTTCATGATCAAACCATCGACTGCTGAAATCCCAACCACTCTCACATGCAGATGCTAGGGCTTTCCATGAACTCATCTGGTCCGTATTATTCATACCTAAGTAGAAATCAGCAAGAAAACTTTCCGGTCGAGGGCAATTTGTTTCGGTCTGAAATCGCAAGCTCAGCTATTGGATTTGATTGAGTCAAAAGCGAATACTGACTTTGTAGACAAAAACAGAGGCTCTTTTCTTGCTCGGCAATTTAATAAACACCCGTCTTTTATTAAGCCAAAACTGCATTTCGGTGTCCATCGCAGGTATCCAACGTAATAAACTCTCCTTGTGTTTTGTGAGAGTAAAATAATCTTTTACCATTTGAATGAAAAGTGGTGGTTGCGTTCGACGCGATAACCTATGAAATTGGGTATTCATGACAAATGATAAAAAGTAGTGTTGAAACCACATACAGCATAAGTTCTCAGCAAAAAGCAAGAATCAAAATTTTACCGAAAACAACGATAAACTCACTGAACACTACCAGAATTAGGGATGAACCCATGCTTGGATATGATATCTGCGAAATTCTGCAGCATTCCTTCGGCCGTTTGTAGCATTTCCGATAGAAGAAGGCCTGAATTACTTAATTGAAGCATGGTTGAGATACAGTTTTAGGTTATCAAACATGGTCAAATATAAACCAGAATCTCACTTTCGAAAAGATTTTAAAAGACCTTCCGAATTAAGAGAATGACAATTGACAAGATATCTACCTTTCAGTATCCAGTATGAATCCCAGTAAAAAAATATTTGAAATTTTCCACCAGGAACGATAAATGAGTTATTGACAGGTACAATGGGGTAAAATGAAGCATTGTGATGAACATCATCGGTAAATTTGCGTGAAAGCTTGCTCCATAGCACATGAAGCAACTTCGCAAGTTTCCTAAATATTAGTCATAAGTTTTCATTCACCTTTATCACAACTTTTCTACTTTTACAATCACAAAACATACAGGAAAAGGCTTAGCATTAATAGAAAAGAATGGGTATAAGGAGAACAAATACTAAACTTACAAATGATTTTTATCCCGTATAAATGAGAAGAAAGTCGGCCAAGTTTTGAAATCAGGAAGAGATACATTTTTCAAGTACGGAACGTTATCGAAATTTTCACTACAAAAAGCTTGGAAGTCAATCTTCGAAATAGGATATTTCAGCCTAAACGAATTAGAAAAATATGCTTAAGACTTCAAAACTCAAAAGAGAAAAAAATGATTCCTACTTGCTGAAATTTTTCATGATTTCATTGGCAGTGAAACGCATTTTTGATCCAGGACACGAATCCTGTAAACCAAGTCGCCAAGCATTAGTTAAAATATCTCCATAGCAATAAATCGGAGCAATTTCTCCTTCACATATAGGTTCAGTACAGTTAACTTGAAGAGGTGAATATACAATATCGACAAAATCCTAGAATTTCCGATAATACATTATTTTTAGCAAAAAAAACTAGTAGCAATCAATGAACGATAAACCCACATGCTTAACAGTAGAAAGTATTCCCAGTTTATTAGCCATGTGAAACGATGAAGTTATTTGCCACAAAGTAATTGTTAATAAATATGACTTGAATGAAGAGATCATCTAGAAAGGAAGCAATATAATCAAGTGAAAGTGAGCTATGAAAACAAATTTGAGGATAATTTCAGGTAAAGGTATCCTCACAAGCAATATAAACACAATCATAAAACATAATGAGCTACGAAGATAAAAACTACCAAATAAATTGTAACTAAAATGCTTTATGGAAAAATAAACTTGAGAGTACTGCCGAGATTGGTCATTATGCTCCATATGGCAAAACGGAGCATATAAAACGCATTCCTCGGTATAGCAAGAATAGATCTATTTTGCTTGAAAAGACAATGACTAGTTCATATAAAAAAGCAGATATGGTTAGATTTTCGAAGAACTAATATTAAAAAAAACTATTATTTCTTATACGACATTATAATATCATACAAAGTTTGTGAGTGATTTACCTCCATCATAATTGCACTATCCATTTGTAATTTCATTTCCAGTTATACTTTCGTGTGTCCCCTTCATCTTTTCTAAATAGCGGATTTGATTCTATAGATTATTTTTCGAAGGTTTCCTTGTCGTCCGATAGTTTTTCCATGCGTATTACTTCGATCGCAACCGTAAAATAATGAACATCTATTTATGCAGTTATGTAAATATGGTTCATACAATCAAATCCAAGTACAAAACCTATCTTGATTAATTCATTTTCTTCCAGTTTTTCGCATATGCGTAATAAGACAATCCTTGCTCTAGGAAACCGTAATGATATCACAGCTTGCCAACAATGTTCTACATTGATAATTGATGTGGTCGAGTCCCATTTTGATAGAGATTCTGGAGTGAAATCTTGTTATTTTCCTACCACATAATTTGCATAGATTAAAGTATGAGTTTTAATTGTTTCACATTTGATACTTCGTGGGTTCGAATAGTTTTATAGTAAAACAATGACCACTTGAATGCTATGCGTTTAAATTACAGAATATCAATAGTAAGCGCAAGGAAATGAATTTTTGTCTTCTTCATTGCTTAACACGTGAAAGTTGACGCCATAATTAGAAGACATTATTTCTGACATAACGTTTAATCATGTCGTTGCGTGCATAAGAAATACGCTAGAGCAACGTCATATTAAAGGGCAGTTAATAATTTGGGATTTTCTTTTCGTCTTATTCAATAATTTATATTCCTTTATGCTTCTTTCCTTAGTTTATCTATCCCTTATTGTGTTCGGAATATTAGAATTTAGTAAGTTGCTTAAACGTTATTACTTAACCCCACTACATGTTGTCCAGATTCTTATCTACTGCTACATAGATGGTATTGGATTAGATTTAAAGTGATTAATAATCGGATCAAAATGGAAAAGTGCAGAAGATCATCATGAGTTGGGGATAAATGCATGAAGATAAGGTTAGATAATCTGAGAAGTTGACTAATCCCTGTTGCGGTATACGCCTACGTATTCGTGTTGATGTAAAAATGATTAATAACATGCTGCGACTTTAAATATACTATCCTACGTACTAAGTGAAAAAGCTGAATGCATGCGTTGAGACACGTATATGTGCTTAATTCTTTTCATTAACATCTCTTAGACATATGTTCCCTCCACTTATCACATGATAGCTTGCCTGACAGTACCATCAAATTTATTAAATAGAATGATACGGTATAGCCATCCTT